>CABHPQ010161445.1:0-25310 GCA_902168405.1 Peromyscus aztecus | reverse complement strand
GGATTTTCTTGTAGTTTTAGTGCACAGTCCACCGTGGAGGTGAAGTCTTGGCCGCAGCATCAGGAAGCCTCATTGCATCTGTGTTCACAGCAGAGAGATATGAATGGATGCTGGAGCTTAGCTTGTTTTCTTCTTTTTATTTCAGAAACCCAGCTTGAAATGGTGCTGCCTGCATTTAGATAGGCTTGTTCCACCTCAATCACTCAGTATAGAAACTCCCTAACAGACATGCCAGAGCCTGGCCTCCTGGGTATTTCAGAGTCTGTCAAGTTGACAATATTAAACATCACAGAATTGCATTAAAATTCCAAATTATGGAGAATAAATACCATGTAAATTCATTTTATTTTCGCAGTACTGATGCTGGAACCCAGAGCCTTGCATGTGCTTGCCGAATGAAAAAAAAAAAAGGAAGGACATGGCTGCTCCTAGGTATGTGGAGGAAAAAGTTTATTGTAGATAAAAGGGAGAGCATGATGAGAGGCAGAGACGTTGGGAGAGTCCAGAGTGGACGCGACCCTGAACCTGTGAGGAGAGGGAGAGGGTTGAGGAGAGGGAGAGAGGGGAACCGGGTAGCAGACAAGAGGGCAAAAGGTAAAAAGGAGACAAGTAACCAAAATGGCTGGATTATATAGGGAAGGGCAGCCCAACCCCTGGGCTGGAGAATTCGTGGGTAGAGGGCAGGGTGTGCCAGCCATACCCCATAGCAGATAGGGACTGAGGGATGCTGGGAGAAAGAACCTGGGAGCCAGGTCCATTTTGATGTTAGATAGGCACCTCAGCCATTTGTTCCAGGTTTGAGACTTAACAACCATCTGTAACATACAGGTGGGACACAGAAACCTTTGAGGGAGCTGTACAAACTCCCCATGTCTCCAAATAGACAGTCTTTCAACTTAAGCCCACCTGAATGCCCTCTGTGGTTTAAAACCCAATATGCTGTTTGGTTTTGCAAGTTTTCCAGTAGCAGTTTCTTCACACGCAGCCAATACATTTGTTAGTTAATTCACTCAGAAATGTTTGGGGTTTTCCTCTTTACAATCATAGCCCCCCTTACATCTTCATCTGGAAAAATTTTTCTTTCATGAGTGAGGCAGCCAGACGTCAATGGCTTGTAAATGTGACATCAGTTTCTGAAACGCATTCCAGAATAATGTTTCCCATTAGATCTTTCTGTTCTATAACTTAGTTCTGGTGATGATTCATGTGAGGATGACAGTGACTCATCTGATTTCAGTGAGCCACAGGGTCCCAGAGAAGTATAGCATGTCCTATAACCCGATTTAAAAAGAAAGTCTCACATATGAGTAAGAGCACTTGGATTCCAATACATCAAACAGTGCCAAGCATGGTGATTCATGCCTGTAACCCCAGCACCCCGATGGAGAGGCAGGAGGGTTGAGAGTTCAAGGCCAGCCTGAACTACAAAGACAGGCTCTGTCTCAAAAACAACAAGCAAATAGACAACAAAAACCTAACAGCAGAATGAAGAAAGCCACTTCCAGAGGACTGCTCTGCGGCTGTAAGATGATGGACAGGAACACAGCTGCCAAGGAGCTGGACTGGAATAGACAGAGTAGAAAGGATAGTTCCTTCTTACTATGAGCACATGATTATTCCCAAATCCTGTCTTACCAGATGCATTTAAGAACACGGTTGCTGGGGGCTTAGACATCATATAATGCTTACATACTACAACATCTCAGTGGAGATGGGCCATCATGTTCCATAAAAATATTAATGTCAAGCAGAGATTAGTATAAACCAAAACTAGAATCAGTAAGAACTATAAACAGTCACACACCTGTTTGGGTCAGATTTGGCTGCCAAGTGAGATTGTCATGAACTTATGAAAATTTTTAGGTTTCTAGAGGTGGGGAGATTTTTTCAGAATTTAGGTAATGGCTGGTAGACCTAATCGAGCACTGTATTTAAGTTTCAGCAGGCACTCAGTTTGCCTGGCCAGCTCTGGAGGCAGCTAAGAGTTTCTTTGAAGTCCTGCTTGTGTAGATAGTCCTGTGGTTTGGACTGTTTAGTCTGAAGGCAAAGAACACAGTTACAGAAGAAGAAAATATAGACTGTGAGGTAATTGTCAAAGTAACGGGTGAAGTTTCTTACCAGTTTGCACCCCTGACCTTTGTGGGCTGTCATTATTTCAGCATTTTGATTTAAAGGAGTCACGATTTTAAACAATAAAACTTCCCAGTGTGTCTTTAAACTTTTTTGCTATATGTTTTCTTTTAAACAGTTTTAAATTGTGTGTGCCTGTGTGAGTTTATATGCAGTACATGTGTGCAGGTGCCTGTAGAGGCCAGAGAGTGTCACATCCTCAGAAGCTCGAGTTATGTGCTGTTGTGAGCTGCCTGATGTAGACGCTGGAAACCGAACCTGGGTCCTCTGCAGGAGTAGTATGCACCATCGCTCTTGCTCTAATATATTTGTTTTTAAACTTATCAATGAAGAAATCCTTCTCTATGTTTCTGTCATTTATTTCTATTACAACATTACAATATTACAGTATTTCCTTATGCTCATCCCATGACTGGTTGTATTACGTTGTTTCACTCAATCTTTAAAAGTGTGAGGATTCATAAACTTATTCAGTAAGGTAAACTGCGGGCCTGTTTGTCGGACTCTATACTCCATGGTAGATGAGAAACACTTAGTAAGAAGACTGTGACAGCAGTGAGGTGGCTCAGATGGTAAAGGTGCTGCCCAAGCCTGGTGAGCCGAAGTCAGTGCCCCAACCCACATGGAGGGCAGGGCAGACAACTGGCTCCACACAACTGTCCTCTGACATCTGCGTATACACAGTGCCGCAGGGCACTGTCTCTTGCACACACACTATCTCCCTTTCCTCCCTCCTTTCCCCTTCCTCCTCCTCTCTAATAATCAAAAGAACATCATAATACCTTGTTATAGGTGATGTAAGTGCAGTGCGCCATGAAACACCATGCTCTGAAAGTTAAATACTCTAAGATGGTGTCTTAGTCAGTATTTTGTTGCTGTGAAGAGACACCATGACCATGGCAACTCTTATAAGGAAAACATTTAATTGGGGCTGGCTTACAGTTTCAGAGGTTCAGTCCATTGTCATCATGGCGGGAAGCATGGAGGCATGCAGGCAGACATGGTGCTGGAGAAGTAGCTGAGAATTCTACATCTGGATCTGTACTCAGCAGGAAGAGAGACACTGGGCTAGGGTTGGACTTTTGAAACCTCAAAGCCCACACCCAGTGACACACTTCCCAACAAGGCCACACCTACTCTAACAAGGTCACACCTCCTAATCCTTCTCAAGTTGTGCCTTTCCCTGATGACTAAGCATTCAAATCTAGAGTCTATGGGGGCCATTCTTCTTCAAACCACCACAGATGGTAGAGATACAGACCCCTAGACCTATTAAACAAAAACCTGAGTGGAGCTCAGCAGCCTGTTCTAATAAGCAGAGCCAAGTGAAAATGATGTCTGCTGAGGTTGAAGACCGCTTCAGCAGCAAGTGTGGGAGAAATAGACAATCTTCTCTTTGTTTGTTTGAATTAGGGTCTCACTGTATTCCAGCTAGACTGGAACTCACTGTGTAGTCCAGGTTGGTCTCAAATGCACTGTGATCCTCCTGCGTCAGCCGCCAGAGTAGGCAATTTTGCCATATTTGGCAAGACAGTTATTCTGAATGACAGAGTATAGGAACAGAGTAGGGTAATGGGTCGTGAACGTGAGAGATGAGATTGGAAAGGTGAGCATGCTCATGTATAGTCTTACAGGTCATATTCAAGACAGGTAGAGGCAAGTGGATCTCTTGAGTTCAAGGCCAACTTGTCCTACATCGTGAGTTCCAGGTCAGCTAGGGCTACATAGTAAGACCCCTGACTCAAAACAAAAACAACACTAACAACAAAAAAACCTCATTGTACTTTGACTTATAGGTATAATGAATAAAAAAGAATCCTTACCCACTGGGAACATAGCCCTAGACAAATGAATATATTATGTCTGGTGGCAGGAAATGATGTGATGCAATAACTTGGATGACAGCAAATGGAATTACACCCGGTCAGAAGTGGGGAGTTCGTAGGTCCGAGGGGGAACCCGCTACTGTTGCTTTGCTAAATGGACATGGTGTCAGTCAGCTTTCTAAGTACTTACGTTTGTACTCATTCATAAGTGCTGCTCTTAGCCTTGGGCAGAGACACTTCATTTTACAGTGGCTGGTAGCTAATATAGAGATTCGTTATTGGCCAAAGGGTGGAGACAAGTGACTATGGAGTGCTCAGCATGAAGTGGAACATTTCCGTTGCTTCCTCCAAAACTCAAAGCATGGTGAGCAGGAGGAGAGAATTAAGAGCTAGAGGATGGGAAGGAGTGCTGTGAAACACTGCTGCACCCGGAAGTTCTTAGCATCAGCGGTTACCTGCACAAGCGGCGGGCGGCGGCCATCAACATTCCACTGTTGGTGATGGAGGCCTTCCTGAGGTCCTACCTCCCCAAAGGGCTACAGACAGTGAACTAATGGCTGCAAGAGGAGGGGAGATGTATTCTTTAGTGATGTATAACCCCATGCTTGTGCTTCTGCAAGAAAAGCTAATTAAATGCAGTAGAGAACTCACTTGCACACAGACACCCATGGCAAGAAAGTAGGAGATGTAGACAGAGTTTTTCTGTGTCTTCGGCACCTGCTCCCACATAACCATCAGAGACTTATTATTAATTATAAATGATCAGCTGATAGCTCAGGCTGTTATTAGCTAACTCTTACATTTTAAATTAACCCATATTTCTTATCTGCCCTCTGCCACATGGTGGTACCTTCTTTCAACATGGCACGTTCATCTTCTTTCTACATCTCTTGAGATTCCTCTGACTCAGTGCTCTTTCTTCCCAGCATTCTTTCTGCCCCCAAAAGCCTGCCTAGCCATCAGCCAATCAGCTTTTATTAACGAAGAGCAGTACATATTTACAGTGTACAAAGATTGTTCCACAGCAGGGAGGCATTGTTAGGAAGAGGGTTTTATCTGGAAGGGGCGAAAGAAGATAATGGGGTATGATCAAAGTATACATAGATGTGAAATTTAAAAAGGGAACTAGAAGGTTGATTCTGTGTGATTATATAACATCCACAAAATAACAAAACGATAGGAATGGAGGCCAGGTGACAGGTCTTCAGAGGTTGAGGAGGAGGTGTTGGAGGGAAGTGAGTGTGGTCAGAAGAGCATGGTTATAATGCCTAGTGTGGGGGTGCACACCTGTAATTCCAGCACTTGTGAGGCGGAGACAGAAAGATCACCAACTCCAAACCAGCCCAGGCTTCAGAGAGAGAATGTGTCTCAAAAAGAAAACAAGAAAGGACAATGCTTTAGTCTAGGTCAGGGATGTTTTCCAAATACCAGTGTGTTAAAGGCTTAGTCCCAGCATCACTGGATTGAGAAGTGAAGAAACGTTAAGAAGTATGGCCTGGTTGAAGGTCTCTTGTCATTAGAATAGGCTGTGGAAGGAGATCATAGGAACGTAGCTCAAAACTGTAAAATAAACCTTCTTACAAGTTAACTCTCAAGTATTTGTTACAGTTGTGGAAAGCTAATTGACCCCAGTGTGGTGAAGGCCTGTGGAGATGCGATGGTAGACTTGTTCTGGGCCTTGGCTGTATTGATGACAATGTCTTAGTTGTGACATTTACTATAGTTGTGCAAATGGTACCCAGGAACTTGTCAGGGACAAGGACAGAACCTCTAGTTAGTGGAAAAATACAGACCCCCATAAGACAGGGACCTAGATCATCTTACAGTCAGGCTGCCTAGCAACAGGACATTGAGTAGAGCCCTTGACCTTTTCACCCTGTAAACATCCTGTTAGCTTGCCCCACCCTATGCAGATAACAGCTTCTTGCTCCCCCCACCCTGCAGGAACTAAATAAACCCTCCTGGAGAAAAATAAAGTGGCACCTTGATCAGAAATCTTGACTTGGTGTATTTCCTTCGTGTCTCCTGTCCTATCGTTCCGTCCTTAGGGTGGTCGAGAACCCGTTGACGCCCTGTTGGCCGGGGCAGGAACTCTCTATTATTTCTTACAATTTCAAATAAATATCATAATTTCAAAATAATGAATTTTAGAATAATGTTCTGAAGAATAGCCAGAGTAGGTAAGGGGAGAGAGATGAAAGTAATTATTTCATATAGGACAGTTTGGAAAGGTCCTCAGTTGAAACATATTAGCATATTACCTATGAATATCTGGAGACTCCTAGGATGGCCTGGTGTTGTGCAGATACCCAGAGCTGCTATGAACTTGTGCTTGCAACATCACGGTATGTTTGAGAAACAGCACTATCGAGGCAGGCAAACATGGAGAATAGTCTAGTAGCCTGGGTCTCTACTTTATTTGGATTATGCACATCCTTCTCTTCTAACAATGCACAGCTTCCTTTGTGCACACACACAACCTTCTCTGAGCAACAAATCAGCAACATCGGACCCCTGTCTTCATCAGACTACCCACACATTCCTCTTAGAGCAGTATGATAAGCCCCTCCTCCCGCTGATGACTATGAACTTGGACAGTTCTACTCAAACATGTTCCCAGTACAATCTTGCCTGAGGGTAGGAGAGACATGCAGTCTGATTTGATTTTGGGTGTGTGCTCAGTAAGGCAGAGCTGTGTCCTTAAGTGAACTTTAGGGAGAACCCCCTATTTACCATCTTATGCCTAGATATAATTAAAATTGGGTATACATGTTAAAACTCAGATGCTTCATGTAAGGGAACATTGGAGTAGAAAAAATGATTATATTAATGTATCAATCAAAATGGAGAACTATTCAAATTCCACATCTAGTAACCAAACACCTTCTCTTGAACACTGTAAAGGAAAGGCCCAAAGTCACTGTTTTCTTGCAAATGTAATTTCATCTTCACCATTGTTTTGTTTTAAATAATATTTCCTTAGTGCTTTGCAATCTTCGTGGGCTTTTATCTCATCCTTGAACAAAATGCCAAGACGCTGGAGGCACCGGCCACACAGTGACTGTTGACTACTGGTAGCACCATTGGGAATAGAGTCGGGTGAGCAAGGGGAGGGCAACAGGAAATAAAATGATGGTTGGTGGAGATGGTGGTGGTAGAGACAAATCACGGGGCTTGCAGGCTACAGTTAAGCATGTCTGTCTTCATTCTGCATAAAATGGGAAGCTGGGGAGGGTTTTCAGTAGAAAACTGACAGGCTGTAACTTATACTGTAGAAGTATGACTTCATTCAGTTAAAAGACAATTGAGGGGGGCATGGATACAAATAGTGTTTTAAATAATTAAATGAAGAGGTGACAGTTTGGACTAGATGACAGAGGAAGAGATGATGAGAAGCAGCCAGCTTGTAAGTCATATAGGTATGTCTACGTGTTCTGAGGGATTCCATGTAGAATGTGAGAGAATAATTCCAAGATTATCTGAACCTAATCGTGTGGGAAAATAGAACAGAGGGAGGAGGAAGAAGAACAAATGGGGCAGAAGGTCAAAAGTTTAGGTTTTTTTTTTCATTTGCTGTAAAATCTTTTAAAATATCTTTTATGCTAGGTGTGGTGGTGCATGCCTTTAATCCCAGCACTTTGGAAGCAGAGACAGGTGGATATCTGAGTTTGATGCCAGCCTGGTCTACGGAGTGAGTTCCAGG
This sequence comes from Peromyscus aztecus, assembly GCA_902168405.1. NCBI lineage: Eukaryota > Metazoa > Chordata > Mammalia > Rodentia > Cricetidae > Peromyscus > Peromyscus aztecus. Next base: position 17,651 of record CABHPQ010161445.1, on the reverse strand, counting down.
ACAACCACAGCTATGTAAAGAGACCCTGTCTCAAAAAACGAACAAACAAACAAACAACAACAATGCCCTTTTGTTTACTCAGTTTCACACGTGGATACACTGGCCACACCCACCCCATGGCCGCTCCCACTCTCCCTGCTAGCAGTTCCCGGCACGTTCCCCTTCAACCCTCATGTCCTTCCTTTCTCACCCTTTCTTGCTCTTTTTGTAACCGGTTGAGTCCAGTTGATGCTGTTGCTGGGATGCTGCCTGATCTTACTGGTTTGACTTTGTGCAGAGGTTGTGCGTGACTTTTTGAGCACATGCTCATACCACGTCCAGAAGGAACGAACAGCAAGCACTCTTCCCCATCCTCTGGCTCTTGTACTCTTCCTGCCCCTTCTTTTCCACTGTCCCTGAGCGTTGATGTTGTGGTGGATATAAATGTCCCATGTAGAGCTGTGCACTCAACAGTCACCTCCCACACCATGGGCTGTTGATCAGATTTATAGTATCATCATGAATTCCCTCCTGTGGAGCAGGCCTCAGATCCAATCAGAAAGTGGTTGGCTATCGCAATAATCACCATGCCACTATTCCACCAGTAGGCACATCTTGCATGGCAGGTAATTATTGCAGCATGTGGGGTTCACCACTGTGTAATACCCTTGATTACTTTCTCTCTCAGTGGCCTGCACAGCATCTACTAGCACTATGAAAGCTAGCTAGCAGGAAGGAAGTTTTCAGGTCAGTTCTAACTTGATTTCTCTATGTCCTAAAATCAGAGTGTGTCATGTCTTCAGCAAAAGGGTCTTAGTTATGGTAGAAAACAAGGGCAGTAGCATGGCCTTTGTTGTTTGGGGGACCTCTCGGGACTCCCTGACAAATACCTTATAAGGTGGTATTCCTCACTTGGCACTGAGATTTTTACTTAATAACTCATGTGTTCTGGGGAGGGGCTGGGGGCTGGGCAGAGGTATAACCCACCCATGAAGGGTACTTGTGCTCAAAGGCTTTAAACATTTTAAAAATGATCTTACACAGTAACGGGTTTTCATACATCCTTAGTTGTAGTTAACACACCCACCACCTTCTCCCCCCCATCCCAGATGAAACCTGCTTAAACTTTTAGCCCCTCCCAGCATTTCCCCCAACTTTTACATCACATGTATTCTACTCTCCCCTAAGCCCCTCCCATGGGAACTTTCTAGTTTCCTGGGCTCTACAGACACTCCTAATTAAACACAAATCTCAAAAAATTCCAAGTTAGGATCCGCACATGTGAGAGAACATGAAGCCATTGTCTTTCTGAACCTGAGTTATCTAAGTGTGGTATTTTCTAGCTCAATCGTTTCACTGAGAAATTTTAAATTCAATTTGTCTTTATAGCTGAATAAAATTTCAGTTTGTGGGGCTTGAGAGATGGCTCAGTGGTTGAGAGCACTTGTTGCTCTTGAAGAGGATCCAAATTTAATTTCCAGTACCCATGTGGTGGCTCCAACTGCCTGTAACTCCAGTCCCTCCTTTGACCTTGTTGGGTACCAGGCATGCACATTGTACACATACATACATGCAGGCAAAACACTCATACACACAAAATAATAAAATAAATAAATCTAAATTTAAAAAATTCAGTTGTGTATATGTACCATCTTTTCATTATCCATCAGTTAATGGATATCTAATGAGTCTACATTTGTTTGGGTTTTGTGTGGTGATATTTTGTTTGTGCTCTAACAAATAAAGCTTGCCTAGAGATCAGAGTGTGGAGCTAGCTACTAGTTAGCCACAGAGGCCAGGCAGTGGAGGCTCCCGCCTTTAATCCCAGCCCTTGGGAGGTGGAGACAGACAGGAGCTCAGCGCCTTTCAGTCTGAGGATTCAGCAGAGGTAAGAAGCCTTTCTGGTGGCTGGCTCCTTCACGTCTCTGATTCAGCATTTACCCCAATATCTGACTCCAGGTTTTTATTATTATGACCAATTAGAATTCACATACAGCTGACGTCCAACTTTGGGGCACAAATTCATGAAAAAGCTGCTTGCTTGTGGCTTTGCAGCCACCGGCACACTCCAGCGCTGCATGGCAGGCTCCCGCCGGGAGTCACTGCCTCGCCGGCTAGGTTCTCTCTCTGTTCCCCAAGCCTCTGAGTGACTTCAGGATATTTCTGTTGCAGCCCCTCTGCAGCAAACTCCACAGGCATTTGGGCTCCAAATGTCCCAAGAGTTAGCTGCTTTTGTACATTGCCCCATGCAGATGGCTGGCTCTTTGGCTTCTTTTCTTCTGGCTTTCCCCGGACCCCCACCTCAGGCTGCTGCCACACTAGGGAGCTGCCTGGAAAACCTACTCGGGCTTCTACTCGTCTATGCAGAAGCAGTCAGCCTCACATCTGAATTGACATCATTGGCAGATTTGGTGAGACAATTGGGAATTCTTAAAGGGAGGAATTAGTTAAAAGAGTGAGTTTTTTCCCCACATTAAAAAATGGGAAACACGGGTTGGGGATTTAGCTCAGTGGTAGAGCGCTTGCCTAGCAAGTGCAAGGCTCTGGGTTCGGTCCTCAGCTCTGGAAAAAAAAAATGTGAAACACTATTACAATGGAGGGAGTTTGAGGAGGGAGTCTCTGTTTGATAATATGCTGGACAGTTTGAAAATGGAACAACTGAATGAGAGGATAATTTAGATGGGATTTGTGTAATGTCAATTATAAACATTATCAGTTTTATCATTTGTGTTTTATCACTAAAAGTTAATATGAGTGCTAAGATACAAGTTTTAGAAAAACTTATTAAAACAGATCATAGCGATATTCAGACCCAGACAGAGGAATTTAAAGGAGAACCAATCTCAGCATTGCATTATAAGATTAGAGAGGAACAGCCTAAGGTTTTCTCTTTCTTTTTTTTAAATATATTTTTATTTTATGTGCATTGGTGTTTTGTCTGCATTTTCATGTGAGGGTGTCAGATTTTTGGAGTTACAGACAGTTGTGAGCTGCCATGTGGGTTCTGGGAATTGAACCCGGGTCCTCTGGAAGAGCAGTCAGTGCTCTTCACCACTGAGCCATTTCTCCAGTCTCCAGCCTAAGGTTTTCAAACAACCAACCTTACTTTATCCAGTAATCTTACAGGAATTGCCAAATGATAGATATCCCCAAGGCTGTGTAAGAGCTGAATATAGAGGCCTGTGGAAATGTTAGATTTGAGGAGATTCAAGGAAGTGATAATCTCATATGACATGCATTTATCTTTTGTGAAGCAGATGTTAAACTCATGGTCAATTTGTAATAGAATTATCCCTCAAGACTGGAGAGACTTGGTTACAGCAGTCTTGGAACCTGGTCTTCCATTACAGTGGAGGACCTGGTGGAAAGATGAGGCTAAGACCACTGAACAACAAGTAGGACTATAGGTATGGAAATCTCCTCCCAAGACCAACTTCTTGGAGAGGGAGCTTATGCTAATGTAGAAAGACAATCTCTAGATGATGACCACACCCTGGCTTTATGCCACGTAGCAGCCTTGAATGCTTGGGACAGAATTGAACAAATAGGAAAGAAAACTGAATCATTTACTAAAGTTATACAGGGCCCAAAAGAAACCTTTACTGATTTCTTACAAAGATTGACTTCAGCAGTAAATAGAATGATACCAAATTTAGAAGCTAGACAAATAATAATTGAATCTCTGGCTTTTGAAAATGGTAACTCACAATACAAAAGGGTAATTAGGGCATTAAAGGCAAGGTCAGCACTCTTGGAGGAATGGATCTGAGATACAGTCAATATTGAATTTCATAATCATGATGATGCTTGGATAGGAGAGATGATTTCCAGAGGTTTGAAGAAAAGTCAGAATATCAAGTTCCGGATCATTGAGTATTGACCCAGTTCCTCCCAAAGCTATCCTGTGTTTCTGTCTTTCTTGTTGTCAACCAGGTCTCTCTTTTCTATCTAATATTTTCTTATCCCCTTCTCCTAAGAGTACCCTGTAAAAAGTGGGGGAAGGTCCCCCACAGGACGTGATTTGTTACAACAATCTAATACTCAGGTTAACATTCCTTCAATCTCAGAAACAAATCATAAATTAATGTATGTTTCTGGGAAAAATATTAGAAGGTATTATAAAGAACAGTCACTGACCATTTGGGTTGTACAAGAACAGGGTACACAGCTGCTGATCTTTCAAAGACACCAACAGCCCTACCCTTAAAATGGTTAGCAGACAAGCCTGTATGGGTTCAGCAATGACCTTTAACAACATAGAAATTGCAGGGCTTAGAACAGCTGGTACAGAGCAGTTACATGCTCAGCATATTGAAGAATTAACCAGCCCTTGGAATTCTCCTGTATTTGTTAATAAAAAGAAATCTGGAAAATGGGGAATGGTAACAGATCTAAGAGCTGTTAATAAGGTGATTCAGCCAATGGGCTCTCTACAATCTGGAATTCCTTTGCCTTCTCTGTTACCTAAAAGATGGCTTCTTATAGTTATTGATTTAAAAGATTATTTCTGCACTGTACCTTTACAACAAAAAGACGGAAAATTTGCCTTCACAGTGCCTGCTTATAATAATTCTCAGCCTGTTAAAAGATATCAATGGGAAGCTCTCCCACAGGAAATGTTAAATAGCCCCCCACCCTGTGCCCATATTTTGTAAGTCAGGTGTTGGAAATAATAAGTAAGCAATTTCCTTAATCTATAGTTTACCATTATATGGATGATATCTTACTAGGTGATTCAAATGTAGATACTTTAGAAAAAATGTTTGAAGAAGTAAAGAAAATTTTGCCTTGTTGGGGATTACAAGTTTCTCCTGAAAAAATACAAAGAGGAGCTTCTGTTAACTACTTAGGATATATAATAGGTCTACAAAAAAATTCAACCCCAAAAGGTGCAAATTAGGAGAGATCAACAGGTCTGTTAAATGACTTTCAAAGACTGCTGGGAGACATTGCCCATCTATGGCCCACTATTAGAGTAAGAAATCAAGAACTGAGTAATTTGTTCCAAAACTTAAAAAGTGACAAGGGCTTAAATAGTCCAAGAGAATTATCTACTGAAGCTGAGAGAGAATTGGGTTTGGTGGAAAAGAAATTACAGGATGCACATGTGGAGCATCTGGATCCAGAGCTTGGTTTGGTTATTTTGCCCTCTGGCATTCCCCTACAGGAATATTAATGCAGAGGGAAGATACTATCTCACAATGGATATTTTTACCACATAAACAGAGTAAAAATTAAAAACTTATGTGGAAAAGATTTCTGTGTTGATTTTAAAAGGAAAATTGAGACTTTGTCAGTTGACAGGAATGGACCCAGCAGAAATTGTAGTACCTTTTACTAATGCTGAGATTGTTTCATTATGGGCAGAAAATGAAAATTGGCAAAGATCTTGCAGTAATTTTTTGGGAGCAATTAGCAATAAATATCCCCAAAGCAAGATAATTCAATTCATAAAGAGAACTAACTGGATCTTTTCTCACATTGTATGGAGAACACCAATATCTGGAGCCCCTCTATTCTGTACTGATGCAAATAAATCAGGAGAGGAAGGTTACAAATCAGAAAATTTAAGTAAAGTGGCTCAAAGCCTTTATGATTCTGTCCAAAAGTCAGAATTATATGTCATTCTGATGGTATTAATGGATTTTACGGAACCTCTTAACATAGTTACTGACTTTCAGTATGCAGAAAGATTTGTTTTACACATTGAAACTGCTGAATTTATTCCTGATGAGTCAAAATTAACTTCATTATTTATATGATTACATGAAATAATCAGGAATAGAAATAATCCCATATAACACACATCTGATCCCATATGGGTCTGCCAGGCCCTCTAGCACAAGGTAAAGAGGAAATCGATCAATTATTGATAGAAAATGTGTGCTGGAGGCCTCAGAATTTCATTAAAAAAAAAAACCCACCATGTCAATAGCAAAGGTTTGAAAAAAGATGTTTCCATCACTTGGCAACAAGCCAAGGAAATATAGGAAAATGTCCTACTTGTGCTTTATACACCTAAACTCCACTACCTGCAGGAAGTAACCCAAAAGGCACTCAAAGGAATGACATCTGGAAGATGGATGTGTTTCATTTTGTAGAATTTGGAAAATTAAAATATGTATACCATACTATAAATACATATTCAGGATTTCAATGGGCAACTGATTTGAGTTCTGAAAAGGCTGATCATCTATTAGAAGTCATGACCATCATGGGAATACCTATACAGATTAAGATTTACAATGCTCCAGCATATGTCTCTAGTAAAATGAAATCATTTTTTGCTTATTATAATATAAAGGATATTACAGGTATACTACACAATCCTACAGGCCAAGCCATCATAGAAAGATCAAATTGAACTCCAAAGGATATGCTAAATAAACAAAAAGGGGTAACAAAAACCCCAGAAATAGATTACATAATACTCTATTAGCTTTGAATTTTCTCAGTGCCAATGAGAAAGGAACAACAGCTGTGGAGAAACATTGGATAATAGGAAAAAAAAAAAACTACAGAATTAAATCAGCCTGTATACTTTAAAGACATGCTGACCTCAGAATGGAAACCAGGATATGTGTTACATTGGGGAAGAGGTTTTGCTTTTGTTTCTACAGGAGAAGAAAAGCTATGGATACCATCAAAATTGAGAAAGGCTTGATTTGAACAAGAGAGACCTCTTAATTAGAAGAGGTGATAGTTCATCAACCAGTGTGACCATTCAATTTAAACTAACTTTAAGACAAACAAATGCTTTTCATTTGATCAGATATAACTTGTCAAAAGGGAACTTCTCCAAAATTAAGGTTGGGGCAGGGTTCTGTTTTTGTCTTTTCAGGAGCATGAAGGCATCCAGCTAGGGAATCTGAAGACTGCTGGACAAATGAGACAGATGAAAAAAAGAACAAATCATCCAGAAAAAAAAAATGTTCCATGAAAAGGAGTAAATTGGTCTATTAATATATTATATTTCCAACAGGATAAAATTTCATAAATCTTCCCAAATGTTTATTTCTGCTGTTCTCTACAGACACATAATGCAAATGCCATTTTTGTACTCCAGTTCAATTAAAAATTAAACCTGGCTTTAGAGTTGGAGTGTGGCTCTCTCCTTCTCTAAACTCAAGTATTCTTGTTAAAGTACAATCCTATAAGCAGAAGTTTCTCTCCTACCAGCAACTCCAAAATACCCAGCAGCCACTTCCCAAATAATTAACTTGGAGGCTTACTATTACTTATAAATGCTCAGCTGGTAACTCAGGCTTATTACTAACTAGCTCTTACAGTTAAATTAATCCATAAATCTTCTCTCTGTTTAGCCACCTGGCTTGATATCTTTTCTCAGTAGACATTCTCATCTTGCTTCCTCTGCATCTGGCTGGCAACTCCTGACTCTGCCCTCCTTCTTCCCAGCATTCTTAGTCTGGCTTTCTCGCCTAACTTCCTGTCCAGCTACTGGCCCATTAGCTTTTTATTAACCAATGAGAGTAATACATATTCATAGTGTAGAAAAGGAATATTCCACAGCAAAATCCAAAATCTCTGCCTCATGTCAGAAGAGCCACCTGATATGGGACAGAAGAAAAACCAAGTTTAGGGACTATTCTATTGCTACTAATCTCATAATTCTTTGGTTTTATTTTGACTCTTTAAAACTTTTCTTAAGGTATAAATATTATCTCAAAATTTATAAGATTGATATATATATTTCAAACTTTTTGTCATGATATTAAAGGTCATATAGAGTACTAACTAATTCTAGAAAAAGGCTTCATCTAGCTTCCTGTACATGATTTCAGGTTTGAGTCTCTATTAGGTAACTAGGAATTAAGTTTTTGTACTCTGGATGTACATAACCAATATAGATCCTTTAACCTCTTTGAGATCTGCTGCATATTACATTTAAAATGTTTAAGTTTTCTGCAATGAACCATGACCACACCTAAAAGCGACCTTTGAAGTCTCCAAAAGGATGATGGGGCCCTACAACAATGATTCACATGGACTTTGATAATGCCACTGAGCTGAAAAACACCACATAAAGATTGACTTTGAACTACAAACTGCTCAGAAAATTTTGACGTGGCTAGCTGAGATGATCCAGCCTCACAGACTACTCTAGTTAGGACTAGAGACAAGCCCTGAACTTTCCCATTATATAGAGACTGGACAACAAATGATATAGCTACCTCTCCCACGACTTGACAATTAACTCAAATTTTTCTTTTCAGGATCCCCTAAAGATGCCATCACCCCAAGACAACAGAAAGTAATTTTTAGAACACAATGCCCACATTCCCAAGAGGTGGGGTGGATGGTTTTTGATCTTTCAATGGGTTATGGATATTTGTCATTGTTTAGGATGGTTGGTTACAAGTCATTATTGGTGTTAGTAAAACAAACAAACAAACAAACAAACAAACAAACAAACAAAACACCTGAACAAAGGAGATTAGATTCAGTGTTCTTTTTTTGAAAAGAAAAAAAAAAGGAAGAAAAAAAGGGGGAGATACATATTATATATGATATGTATGAAAGGATATGATGAAAGGATAGATTATTGAATCTACTTTTAAAAAGCAACTACTTGTTTTAAATATTTTTCATTGATATGGATCTTTGCATATTGATACAAATTTGAGATTATTTTTGTTAGAACATAAGTACATACATTTCTACTCTTGTTCAAGGGATTGTACCTATACAACTAATGTAATAATGTAATGCAAATTTCTAGTCCTTGAAAGTTATTATTACAAATTATTTAGGATAATAAAGAAATTCAGGTTAGTAGTTAGTCGCCTATTACAATCAAACATGATCATGTTAGGTATGTTTTCAAGGTCAAACAGATATATTTTAGGTAGACAAGTGGTCTTCAAACACTTCAAGATCTACAGAGTATGGCATTTAAGATGTTTTAATAACATAGGTTCTTTTTTTTTATGACAATGAGACATGTCTGCTCCTGGCAGCACCAATCTACTTCAGAGAAGATGATAGGCATCAAAGAAACTCCACATGGAGTTTACTTTCTTTGTGGTAAATGTTAGCTTCTTTGTGGGCAAGGTTGTAAGTATTTTGTTGAGAAATTTTTAATCTAACTTCATCAGGAAAATTGGTCTGTGATGCTTTGTTGTTGTTGTTTGTAAAAATCTGTCCTTTCATGTGTGTTTTAGAGACTAATAGCAGGGCCAGTCCCTGAGGGTACATGGGCTTTATGAGCTGCCACCAGAAAGCAGACTGGGAGGTCCCATCATTGTCACCATTTTAGACACAGTCTGTGTAGAGCAGCTAGCCTTAAGCACACAAAGATTGACCTGCTTCTGCCTCCCGAGTGCTGGGATTAAAGTCATGTGTCATCATGTCCAGCCAATGGGAAGACTCCATATGTAAGTCATGCAGTGTATTTTGGGGCTTTTATAGATTTTTTTTTTTTACTTCAACTGTGTTTTTCATAGATGTACAACAGACAGAAACAGTATACAAAAAGTATCAGCTTTCTTCCAGTGAAAGCAAAGGGACACCAGCTTGGGAGTCTGAGGATTTGACTTTGGTTCATTCCAGTGTTCACGGAAGCCTTCAGGAGTGTGGCTGTGCTTTGCATGTTTAATATCTTCAGTGGTATCAGTTTTGTGGATGTATAGTAATGCCAGACCTTCATTATACACTAGCTGGGCGGTGGTGGCGCAGACCTTTAATCCCAGCACTCAGGAGGCAGAGGCAGGTGGATCTCTGTGAGTTCAAGGCCAGCCTAATCCACAGAGTGAGTTCCAGGACAGCCAGGGATACACAGAAAGATCCTGTCTCAAAAAACCAGAGGAGAAATAAAGGGAAAGAAATCACCAAAAAACAAACAAACAAACAAACAAACAAACAAAAAAAAACCCAAAGAAATTAAGCCAGGCGGTGGTGGCAAACGCCTTTAATCCCAGCACTCGGGAGGCAGAGGCAGGCGGATCTCTGTGAGTTCGAGGCCAGCCTGGGCTACCAAGTGAGTTCCAGGAAAGGTGCAAAGCTACACAGAGAAACCCTGTCTCAAAAAACCAAAAAAAAAAAAAAATCATACACTTGAGATATGTGCAATTATGTCATAAGACATAAGAAAAACTCTTTTCCCTATTTTCATATCCTGTTTTCTGAGATGGTCTTCTATAATAGTCCAGCTTGGCCTAGAACTCACTGTGCAGCACAGACTGGCCTCCAACTTAGACTTCTGGCCTCCAACCAACTCACAGTCTTCTGGCTTCTGTCTCCTAAATTCTGGGATTACGGGGGTGGGGGGTTACCACCATTTCAGGCCTCAGTACTTAATCTCTGATATCAGGTGTCTAGTTACACACACACACACACACACACACACACATACATACACCCAAGCAGTTCTCCAACAGATGCTAAGTATTCAATACTTGAATTCTACCTTATGCTCTGTCCCCAGTAAAGTTCAGACCCTACACAGCATGAAGGCTCAGCCCCAGAAAGTGATCTCTTCATCTGCCAATCAGATACTGGTTATCTGTACTCCTAACCTAGAAATTTGAATTTCCATAGCATCTCCAAAAGCCTGGTTAATTTGCCAGATACCCCAGAGAACTCAGGAAAACGCTTGGATTTACTGGATTATTATGTAAATAAAGGATATAAGGAAGGTAACTGGTGAGCAGCCAGCTAGATTAAAAGGTATCAGGAAGGCGTTTGACTCCCACATATGTTCAGCAGGCGTTGGTTTTTATGGAAGAGGTGAGTAGGTTCTAATACAAGCAAAGAGGTGTCTCAGGAACTGGGTGGATGAACTTGCCAGCTAAAAGCAAAGCTTCTGCTATCAGAAGGTGTGGCCCAGACCTAGGATCAATCTTCCACCTCAATCGATCCAAGGAAAATCCTTCAGGGGTGTGCCCAGCTGCTTGGGTTTTAGTTAATTCCAGACATAGCCAAGTTGACAATCAAGAATAGTCATCACATTTCTGTTTTCTTTTTTGTTTTAATATGTCTCTTTGTGTGTGTGTGTGTATGTGTGTGTATGTATGTATGCTCTTGTATATGTATGTATGTATGTGTGTGTCTGTGTGTATGTTGTGTCTGTGGGTGTGTATGTATGTGTGTGTATATGTGTGTGTCTGTGTATGTGTCTGTGTGTCTGTGTGTGTATGTGTCTGTACGTGTCCATGTGTGTATGTATCTGTGGTGTATGTGTCTGTGTGTGTGTGTGTGTGTGTGTGTGTGTGTAGGTCAAAGGACAACTTTCTGGAGTTATTTTTCAACTTGCACCTTTTTAATGCTAAAACATTTCTCAAGCCTCCATGTTCCTTTCCCACGATAGCTCTTGCCTACCTTAGCAGATGTGGTTAAGAGCCAGTGAAAACAGTTTTCTTTGTAATAAATGACTTGCAAATGTAAACTGGTTGTTTTCAAGACAAAATGGTAGGTGGTAATGTACTACATACCAGGCTTTCTTTTGGGCCACCAACCAGCTCCCAAATCATGACACCGAGACTTATTATTAGTTATAAATGCTCAGCCTTAGCTTAGGCTTGTCCCACTAGCTCTTATAACTTAACCTGTCTCTCTTCATCCGCATTTTGCCTTGGGGCTTTTTACCTTTCCTTCTTCCAGTATATCTCACTTTCCTGCTTCTCCATGGCTGGCTGGCTGGCGGCTGCCTGGTTTCTGGCCCCAGATGTACCCCTCACTTTCTCCCTTATTCTTTTTTCTCTTGAGTCTAGATTTTTCCTCCTGTTTATTCTCTCTGCCTGCCAGCCCCACCTATTCTTTCTCTGCCTAGCTACTGGCCATTCAGCTCTTTACTATACCAGTCAGGTGACTTAGGCACATCTTTACATAATTAAACAAATGCAGCACAAACAAAAACAACACATCTTTACATTGTTAACAAAAGCAGCAGGACAAATGTAACACACCTTTACACAGATAAAGTAATATTCTGCAGCATAAACAATGTAATGCATCTTTATATAGTTAATAGCAATAGTATTTATTTTTAAATTTCATTTAGTGTATGTGTGCGTGTGCGTGTGTGTGTATGTGCACGTACATGTGCACGTGTGCTGAGGTGTGCATGTGGAGCTAGGGGACAACCTGTGGAGTTGGTTGTCTCCTTCTGCCGTTTTGTAGACCCAGGAGTGGAACTCAGGTCTCCAGGTTTATGCCACGAGCACCTTTACCCATGACCCATCTCTGGGGCCTATTTAAAGAGCTGCTCAGGTGTTTTATCTCTACACAGAGTGATGAAAACCACCCAGAGAGGTTTGAATGTGACTTTGCTCTTATTATCACTTGTGTGAATTTGCAGGAACTAACTTCTCTACAAAATGGACTCTTTAAATTGATCTTAAGAGTTACCAATGGGATAAAGTGAAATAATGTATTTTAAGTATTTATTATAAAACGGTAAGAGCTGTATCTGAATTGAAGTTTTTTTTGCGTTTTTGTTTTTTTTTTTTTTTTTAAAAAAAAACAGAATCTATCAACTCTTTTTTAATTAGCTAGGCAACATGCTGTTTCTTCTTTTTTCCTATAAACTATTTTCACACAGAGAATTTTCAATTAAAATGTTTATCCGTATAACAATTGTCCCAATAATTCAAACTACATTCCTGTTTCAGCACAATTAGTCCTTGTTTTTGGTGCTGTTGTTTTGTTTTGAGACAGGGTCTCTCTACATAGCCCTGGCTGTCCTGGAACTCACTCTGTAGACCAGGCGGGCTTCAAACTCACAGAGATCCTCCTTGGACTCCCGAGGGCTGGGATCACACCCAGCATTTCAGTCAGCCTTAAGGCTGGTCTGAGGACAGAAGATGAAGGGTCAGATATGGTCAGCATCACCTGCAGTCTTACAGAATCCAGCCTGCCTTATCCCAGCTGACAGCCCTAAATCCTTCTGGATAACAGTTCTTCTCGTCCTGGGAGGGCTTTATTTGTTCTCTGTGTTCCCTTTGACAGGAGAAGAAATGTAAACGCCAAAATCACTGAAGAAAAAAGAATATGTTCTCATCACCCTGTGCTGCTTTCCCCGACTTTAGTGGCTGACAACAAATCCCTAAACTGAAGCAGGGAATGTAATTTTAGGATACCACCAAAGGTTATTTAAGTACATGACTCTACAAAGAAACCCTGAAGACAAAGACTGGCTACTTACTTCATGTCCACAGTCCAAACGCTAAGCCCCTGGCCCCTCCCCCTTTTATTTTAAAAGACCCATTTAGCCTTCGGTTTATTTAGCCTGTGGTCTAGCATCCAGGGAGTGCAAGGGCAGGTGGCAAGGACCTCCTCACTGCCTCGTGCCGCAGGGGAGGGCTTGTGATACCAAGTTGTTTAGATGTTTAGATGTTTGCAGAAAAGCAGCTACTTTCCTAGTAGAGGCTGGAATTTAACAAAAACCTTTCAAGAACTTCAGAAAGTAAGGTCTTGGGTTGATTTCCATCTGAGATGCACTAGGAACTATGCTAATGTGCCCCGGACTCCACCAAAATACCTTCTTTTACATGTCTTGGTGACCAGCCATCAGCTTGTAGCTCACAGCCATCAGCTTGTAGCTCACAGTCTTCTTGGTGACAGTCATCAGCTTGTAGCTCACAGCCATCAGCTTGTAGTTCACATGTCTTCTTGGTGACAGTCATCAACTTGTAGCTACTCAGTTCCCTTCACTGTGCTCACAAGCTGTGGTAGTTTGAATTGAAAGGTTAGTGGTGTGGCTGGGGAGATGGCTCAGTTGGTAAGCACTTGCCCAAAGAGTATGAGGGCCTAGGTTTGAATCCCCAGAGCCCACAAAAGACAGGCAATAGTGGCTGTGCTGCAATCCCAGCACAGCAAGATGGGAGGCAGAAACCAGATAATTCTTGGAAGCTCAGGAGATAGCTATCCTGGTGTAGTCAGTAGTGAACAACAGACACTTTCTCAAACAAGGTGGAAGGTGAGGAATGACACCCAGAGTGGTCCTCTAACCTCCACATGTGTGCTGTGGAATAAGCACATCTACACACACACATACATATCACACACTCACTCATACATACACATCACACACTCACACATATACACACTCTGACACACATACACACACATTCACATACATATACTCACACACACATACACACTCTGACACATATACACACAAATGAACCTCATACACACACATACAATGAAACACACACACACACACACACACACACACACACACACACACACACACACACAAATGAACCTGGAAGGAAGGAAGGAAGGAGAAAGGGGTGTTTGTTTCTCATACAGGCACATTCAGATTGGAACTGATAAGGCAAGGATGCTCTGTAAAGTCAGACCAATCTGGGCTTGAATTTTGACTCTAATTTATCACAAGCTAAATATCAGCCTTATAGATGTGGATAATCAGACCATCTTCTCTGGTTATTACAAGGATTTAGGAAGTTAGCAGATGTCAAGTAGCCTAGTATTCTGGAACACTGTCCCCCAAACCCGATGTAGCCATGACCATGGATTGTCCAGGGTTCTCTATATAACTAATGTGAGTATTAGAGAGAGGTTTACAGACTGGCTTACACAATGTAATCTGGGTAGTGCAACAGTGGCTGAGAACCTGGTAGCTGCCAGTTCATGTGGACGGATGCCTTAGCATTCCCAGTCTGGCGCTGAAGGCCGGGAGGATTGCTGGAGAGCCTTTCTGGAAGGCTAAAGAAGCTGATTTGTGACGTCAGCAAAGGGTGGCAGCTGCAGCAGCAGGGTGGATGCACTCATTAGTGAGAGGTGGAAGCAAAGAGACAAAAACCAGGAGGTTCTCTCAGACCTCCCTACATCTGGACCAAGGCTGGAAGATGCTGACTGGAATTTAGGATGAATCTTCACACTTCAATGAACCTAATCAAGAAAATCCTTCACAAGCATACCCAGAGGCAAACCTAATCTAGACAGTCCCTCCTGAGTGTGCTCAGAGTATTGCCTCAGGGGAGATGCTTAACCCTGTCGAGCTGACCGTATCACACTAATGAGAGCAGTTGCTATTATCTACAAGAGGTATCAATGTAGTCAGGCTAGCTGATGTTTCCTCAGAGAGAGAGAAGTAAAGAGGGTCATTAGACCCATCCGAGATTCTGACCACTCACCCTGTGGTGGTGTGAAAGAAAATGGCCCCTAAGGGAAGTGGCACTATTAGGAGGTGTGACCTTGTTGGAGTAGGTGTGTTACTGTGGGGGCAGGCTTTTGAGGTGTCCTATGCTCAAGATACTGCCCAGTGAGACAGACCACTTCCTGTTGCCTGTAAGATGTAGGCCTCTGAGCTATTCCTCCAACACCATGTCTGCCTGCATGCCACCATGCCCTAGCATGATGATAATGGACTAAACCTCTAAAACTGTAAGCCACCCCAATTAAATGTTTTCCTTATAAGAGTTGCTGTGGTTATGGTGTCTCTTCACAGCAATAGAAACCCTAACTAAGGCAGAAGCTGATACAGGGACTGGGGTATTGCTGTGACAGGCCTGACCATGCTTTTGTTTGAAGGAATATGGACCTTGGGACTTTGGATTAGGAAAGCAGTTGAATGTTTTAAGTGCTGCTTAACGGGCCATCCTAGTAGGAGCCTGGAAGACAGTGGTGCTGAGTGTGATTTGAGCTGTCGGGGCCTGGCTCAAGAGGTTTCAGAGGAGAAAAATTTTAATATGTTGCTTAGAGATCATTGTTGTGACATTTTGTGAAGAAAGTGGCTGCCTTTTGCCCTTGTCTGAGGAGTCTGCCTCAGGCTACAGTGAAGAATTTTGGATTAATTGCGAGGGCAGAAGGAATCTCAAAACAGCCTGGTATAGGCTCTGTCACGTGGTTATTAGTGGTCACTCTAAAGAAAATTTATAATGAAAAGGAGCAAGCTCAGCAAGGAAAAATATTTGAGGAGAAAAGGAGCACCAGAAAGTGGAATGGAGCTAAGTTCTGTGTTCCAGATAAACAGATAAACAGATTAAGAAATGGAATAAATGGAGTGGTGACCTCAGGGCAAGATCCCACCCAGCTAAGTTTACAATTTATGAAAAGTAACTAAAGAAAAGCTTAGAGCCAAGTGTGGTGGCACACGCCTTTAACCCCAGCACTTGGAAGGCAGAGGCTAGCAGATTTCTGCGTTTGATGCCAGCCTGGTCTAATCATCAAAACCAGAAAATTGGTGAAGATATAATTGAACAAGGGAGTCATGTTCCAGCTCCAGTAACCAGCAGAACTTGGCAACTTCAGTCACATGGTTCTGGAGTTAAGGATAGAAGAAAGGGGCTATGACATTTGTCCCCCTATGACTAAGGAAAGCTGCTGTGTCATGGATGCCCCTGAATGGGGGCTTAGAGAGGCCATTGCGTGAAGCTGTGAAGTTGAAGCCTGGATTGCCTTGGAGAAGCCAAGATGTTGAAGATGCCAGAGCCATGGGATACCTGCTGAAGAGAGCTGCTAACAGGAAGTGGAACCAGCCCAAGAGAAAGAAGTATGTTGTAGTCAACAAAGCTAAAAGGAATTAGAGATTGGAAGAGCTCTTTGACATCAGACATGAAGATGCAGAGTTTGGAGTTTGACCAACTGGTTTTTGGTCTTGCTTTTTAGAAGTTGGACTGAATGCATTTTTTGCATTATGATGTGACTACAAGCTTTTGGGGGCCAGGGAGTGGAATGTGGTGGTTTGAAAGAAAATGGCCCCCAAAGGAAGTGGCACTATTAGGAGGTGTGGCCTTGGTGGAGTAGGTGTGGCCTTGGTGGAGTAGATGTGGTCTTGTTGGAGGAAGTGTTACTGTGGAGGCGGGCTTTGAGGTCTCATATATGCTCAAGCCATGACTAGTGAGACAGACTGTAGTTGTTGGTTTTCGGGTTTTTTTTTTTTTACTCTTTACTTTTGGGCTCTTTGGGAGCCCACCACTCAGCTCCCAAATAAATACACAGAGAATCTTATTTTTCCTATACATTCCTGGTCTTAGCTTGGCTTGTTTCTAGCCAGCTTTTCTTAAATTATCCCATCTACTTTTTGCTTCTGGGCTTTTACCTTTCTCTATTTCTGTGTATCTTCTCTTTCCTTCCTGTTCCATGTCTGGCTGTATATCTGGGTGGTTGACCCCTTCTTTTCTCACTCTTTCATCTCCTCCCAAATTTCTCCTTCTATTTATCCTCTGTACCTGGTAGCCCCACCCATCCTTTTTCCTGTCTTGTTATGCACCGCTCAGCTCTTTATTAGACCATAAGGTTTTAGACACACTAATACAGCTTCATGGAGTTAAACAACTGCAACATAAAAGAATGAAACAGTGGCTGGGCGGTGGTGGCGCACGCCTTTAATCCCAGCACTCAGGAGGCAGAGCCAGGCAGAACTCTGTGAGTTCGAGGCCAGCCTGGGCTACCAAGTGAGTTCCAGGACAGGCACAAAGCTACACAGAGAAATCCTGTCTTGAAAAACAAAAAATAAATAAATAAATAAAATAAATAAATAAAAATTAAATAAAATAAATAAAATAAAATAAAAAATAAAAAGAATGAAGCATATCTTTGCATCATTAAACAAATGTTCCACAGCATAAACAAATTTAACTCATCTTAAAATCATATTCCATGCCGGGCGGTGGTGGTGCACGCCTTTAATCCCAGCACTCAGGAGGCAGAGCCAGGCAGAACTCTGTGAGTTCGAGGCCAGC
>CABHPQ010161442.1:0-11767 GCA_902168405.1 Peromyscus aztecus | reverse complement strand
TCTCTCTCTCTCTCTCTCTCTCTCTCTCTCTCTCTCTCTCTCTCTCTTTCTCTTTAAAAACTCTCTTAGGAGTAAATCTAGAAATAAAACATATAAAGATCAAAACAGATCCTTCATTATTCATAAAGAGGAGTTGAAGAACACAGCAGCTATGCTCAAAACAGACTTACTAACATGCAGCCACAAACTAGACCCAAGGACACGATAACCAAATATTCAAAGAGGGCACATCAGAAACATCTGCACAGTTATTCACTGTTCATCTCTAAGAGGCCTGATATTCCAAACTTGCTACTTAGTGTTGCTTCTCACTCACTGGCACATCAACTGGAGGCGTTTTCGAAATGTTTTATATATATATATATATATATATATATATATATATATATATATCACTCCAGTTAATACTTGGATAAAATTAATCAGTTCTTCAGAAATGTTATGAATATGTGAGCTACTTAAAGATTTTGTTGAAAAGTAGATTGTGATTCATCAAGTTGGGGTGAATTTATTTAAATTCTGACTTCTCTTAGAGAGAAAGTTGCAATAAATTTAAAGATCATAGTTGGTTTTTTATTCATGATTATAAAATCTGGTAGCCATCAAAAGAAGAGCAATCTAAAAGAACTCTAGTCTGCTACACGCACAGAGATTATTTATGAACAGGAAACATATGAGATGCAGAGAATGGAAGTAACTACAGACAGGCAGACAGTGGAGCACATGTTGGTGTTTGTCTGACCTAAGCGTGTAATTGGCTGGGATGAGCTTTCTTAAAAATGCATCCTCCTGATAGGCTCTCAGTTGGCTAACTTCCTGAGTTAAGTGCCATTCATTAAGTAAGGACTACTGTATGTGGGTATCTTCAGGCTGAACTGAGTTTAGCATTTTTAAGAGGCTTCAGAGATGATAATGATATGAAACCAAAGCAGTGTGTGAGATGCTTTCCCTCTAACAACATGATCTCAGGGAACCTTCTACAGACAGTGGGCTGTCAAAACCCCAAAAAGTTAGAGGCAAAGGAGAACCAAACACACACAACAAAGTATTAACTATTGAACATGAATGTCATCATTTTCTTATGTCAGGGTATTAGTCAAGAGTGCTTGGAAGACAAGGAGACATAGCCTTCCATATGGTTACCTCTTGTGGAGTAGAGCCATCTCATTTTGGAGTTATGAGCTGTAGAACAGGGTTCTCTTTGTTAGTAGTCACAGTGATTCACTGCTTTCACTGGTATTTCAGGGGAGCTGGCCAACAGTGAGGCAACAGCCTTGTTGTGGCCCTGAGGTTGTCATTCAGTGTCAAGCACTGCTCCTATTTGTAACTGACTATTGATGAGCACTGATCAGCTTGTACCTCAAGACAATTCTGGAATGAATCAGAAGAATGCATGGATTGCATCAAGTCAACTATGCTGGAAGCTGATAGCCCACTTTACACCCTATTTCTCATTTCAAATTATATAAAATAAACTTTAAAATGCATGTTATTTAAGATAACATATTACTCTAAAATACAATTGCAGCATTTTTTCTTTAAAAAGCCAATATGTCTTATTCTGAATTATCTTCAAACTATGGAATAAATGTAATGAAACAAAAGCAAAACCTAGCCTTCACTTTATTTCTGAATGACAATCATAGTTAACTTTAAGAGTAATGTTCTAGTTGTTTTAAGATTATATGATTTAAACTTCTTATAATTTTATTATTGTACATTATTAAATGTAATGCTAGGTTGATAAAGAAAATTTCTTTCAAACGTATCACATTCTTCGACCCCACAACTTCTGTTTTTGAATGCTGCCCCCCGTCTTGTTGGTCTCCTTTTATCTTCCAGTCTCCTTGTGTTTTCATGTTTCATATATATGGTTTACATATGGGTAATATGTATCAAATCTGAACAATGTTAAAACCTTAGTGCTTTATTTTTTGGAAAAACATTGAAACCCAAATAGTATGCCCTATACACTAAAGATAAGAGTGGATTTATTCCCCAAGTTCATGTACTCACTCAAGACCTCATGAATCAGAACCTCTTAGATATGGGCCTCTGGTGTGAGAAACACCCTGCATGATAAGAGTAAAGAGCATGGATTACCTAAGGACATTTGTGAGCATAATTCTGAAACAGATGCTGTGCCATTGTGGAGACAAGCCTTTATTGGAACTAAGAGCTGTATCATGCTTGGAGACTTTATTCCTTACCCACTGTGCTCTGTAGGGCAAAATCAGCATCAAAGGCTCATTCCTGGCATTGAAACTTGGGCCGGATGAAAAGTGAATTGGTCACCAATGAAAGCAGCTTCCACTTGACTAAATGGAAAAAGTCAACTAAACTTCATACAATTAACTTCTAAGATTTTTTTTTCCCCAAATGGATATTTAGGTTTATTTCAAAATGTTATCTAGATCATGCACCTTGTTTGAGGAGTCACAGATGCTCATAAATCCAACTACTATTCAGACAATATTTAAGATCAGGTGGGAAAATGTTTTTAATACTGAGATGATAATCTTAGACTGCACCTGGACTTACAAGGCACTTCTGACATGCATACACCTCTCCCCAAATATACCAAAATAGATTTCACCTCCTATCTTCTAAACATCAAATGCAGACACAAAAATAGCCAGCTCTTATATCATTCCTTTAGGTTCATGGGCTATAACCAATAGGGATAGAATCAGGACACCTATATGAAAACAGAGCTGTCCCTTTCCCAGTATCAACCATGTCTGCAGGTTTTTTTCTTCTTTTTTCTAGAAAAGAATAATTGATACTTTTAGGTTTTGTTCGTCTTGTTGCATTATTTTGTTTGTTTGCTTATTTTTAAACAGGACCTTGCCCCATTGCCCTGGCTGTCTTGAAACTCACTGTATAGTTTGGCTAGACCTTAAAGCCATAGCAAAATTCATGCTTTAGCTTCTGGAGTGCTGTGGTTATGGGAATAGGACACCATGCTTAGAAATCCTAGAGAGGATAGAGGGCAAAAAGTGAGTAAAAGGATCAGATTACATTCCTAATACTTCTTTCTTTACACAGAGGAAGTGAACATTCACAGAAATAAGAGCAAAGAGTAATAATGCAATCTTAACACTCTTTTGTTTTTTGTTTTTTAATATTTTTATGTAATATATTTTGATCATATTATTTTTTAACTTTCTTTTTATTTACTCTTTGTGTCTTTTGCATCATGCATCTCTATTCCATTCATCTCCCTGTCCTTTCATATGTGCCCTCTGCCCTTGTATCCACACCCAAATAAAGTAAAATTTAGGAGAAAAGAAAAAAAGAAGAGGAAAAAAAAAGAAGAGAAAAATCTCTTCATGGAAGCAGTAGTGTGATACAGTGAGTCACACAGTATACACTATATATATATATATATATATTGCAAGTGTTCATTGCAAAGAGTTATTGGTCTGGTTCAAGGCCTCTGACTTCTGCTGTACTAGCCATACTGGGCCATCACAATGGCTCCTCTTGGATATCCTGTTCTTGCCCTAAGTTGTGGAGATCATACAGCTTTGAATCTCCTTCATGTGCTCTAGCAGATCATAGATGGGGTAGATGTTGGAGTGGACCAACTCATAGTCCTGGTTCTGTGCCTGGGTAGTTGCATGGTTGGTCAGTCTACCAGCTCTACCCTGTCCTCATCACCAAGGTGAGCTCTCTGTCTTTGCTACAGCTAGTTCACCCTGTGCAGCAAGGAACAAGAGGCAGGACTTGCTCTCCTACTCTCAGGCCCTCAGGGCCAACTCACCCACACCTACACCACTAAGGCCAGTTCTACTGTGTTGCCTAGGCAAGGTGCATGGTCACTCTACCAAGTCCTGCAGCAGGTGAGGGGCAGGATCAGTTCTCCCTAGTGTTGCAGCCTGTGATGGGTGGGACCAACTCTGTGGATACCTATCCTCTCAGTCTTCAGTGTTATCAGGAACTACAGACATCAACACAGATCAAGGTTGCTGCAGGGCCTTGAACACAAATATGGGCCTTGGCAACAGCCAAGACCCACACACCACCATGTCCCTGGGTAGATGCCATCCACCTCAGTCAGCTCCTCAGATCTTTCCTTTCTTCAGATCTGCCTCTGTCCATAGGACATAAATCTGTCTGTCTGTCTGTCTGTCTGTCTGTATCTCCCATATCACACCCTACATTTGCTTATCATAATAGTGCCCAACTACCAGTGCCTTGTGGTGCCAGGTGGGCCTATGCTTTCTCCTTAGCACCTGGGGCAGGCCACCCTGGGCATGTGTATGGGTCTTCTTGTCCCACTCAATCATAATGGCTTTATAACACTTCTTAAAGGGAAGAGAGATTGGGAGAAATACTGGCCTGGTTAAAATTTTGTTAATCATATAATTTATCTCTATAATGCTAAAGATAGTTATCATATTTATTTATTTATGAGGTTATAAGCATAGGCTTTATTATAGTCTTTGTGAAATAACCTTTTTAATCATATCTCCCCAAAGTTAGCCAACTGTCCCTGTCTTCTGGCACTGTTGGAGTGGAATCATACATTGGTCTAACTTCACACCTACAGGGATTCAGTCTGTGGTTACACATCTTGTTCAATGGCCAAGATTTTTCTGCTTTTTTTTTTTTCATGAAATTTTCATTTCAGCTTCTGTAACCTTTAATCTGTGTATCATAAAATACAACAGGGGCTAGGGTGATAACTCAGGCAAAAAGTGATTTCTGTGCAAGCCTGAGGACATTGATTTGGATCCCCAGCACCCACATAAAATTCAGATATGATAGCATATATTTGTAATCCTAGCTTTCGGGACTGGGGAGCAGAGACAGGAGGATTCCTGGAGTTCAGGGACTAGCCAGCGTACCTGAATCCTTGAAATCTGAGCATAGTAAGAAATCCTGACTCAAAAACAAGATGGAGGGCAATAGAATAAAATGCCAGAAAGACATTGATCTCTGGCCTCTGTCCACACATATGAGAACATCTACATGCTCAGGATCACACAGCTATATGAATAAGAATGTGCACCATACACTCAAATGCATGATACTGATTTGCAACAAGAAAGAAAATAAAGAAGACACAGTTGGGGAGAAGGTAATATATAGACAAATCCTTCTGGATGTTTCCCTAATTCTTAAAATCTGGGTACATGCTTACTCTTTGTTTCTGTGCAACTTCTACGGTTTCATTTTTCTCTTATGAGCTATGATTAGAATCTTAACTAATGCATCTATTTCTCAGTTCTTCCTCATTTGTGCCCCCTTGTTCCCATGGTTCCCCAGGTACATGTGGATAAGACACTTGGTGCCATTATATGATTATGATACCTTGGTTATGATCCCTTCATTGCTGTAGTTTCATTGTTGATTCCTTTGGAAAGTGAAGTATAAACTATAATAATGTTTTTCCCTTTTAGAGGACTTTATGCCTTTGCAAACCTTTTAAAAGTAAGACACAATGCAGAAAAAAAAATGTCAAATGAAAATGTAGAATATTTTACTCTGTTCACTTGAGCTAGTTGCCAGTAACAAAAAGAGGCTTTCTTAGAAGTGAGAAGACAGATATGTCTTCTGAGAGCACGGGACCTATGGAAGTTACACTCTGGCTGTGAGGAGAAAAAGGCATAAATAGGCAAACCAACAAGTATATGATAACAAAATGAATATCGTAACAAAACTTGAGCAAGTCACTATGACAAAAGCACATGAAGGAACATTTAATTATACTCTGGGAAGTTGGGGATATATATCATACAGGAGGCTAAGTATGTATTGAGACTTCAAACAGAGGTAATTGTAGGCACAGTTCTAACCATGACAGTGCATAGCCAGTGATAAAGTGTTGACTGCACTTGGCTAAAGAGTTGGGCTGATGCCAGCTCATTATGGTTCCCGGAAAGGTGGAGAATCAGACCCCTGAGGCAAAGGGCAGATTTCAAAGGTTTTTATAGAAGAATAATACCATCAACACATTTTAGAAAAATGACATTCAAAAGAATGTGAAATGTGTGTATATAGGTGTGCTATACAGCAAAGATTACATTTAAAAGGCTATTGCAGCAATCATAATGAGAATAAGTATGTCTTAAGTTTAGGAAGAAGGTCATAGAAGATAGACTGAAGGTTCAAATGGGTTTTATCTATGAGATTTGCTGAGTAGAAAGATGGTAGCATGTAAGGATGGGAGGGCTCAGGAAATTTGCAATGGTGGGAGGATGAACATGATTGTGGGGGGCCATCCAACCCCCACTTTCCCCCCAGGGTACTCTTGAGCAGGAGCAGCAGGAAATATTAGATAGAAATATAGCTGGAGAGAGAGACAGACAGAAACACATAATAGTCTTGGGAGGGCCTGGATCCTTATTCATCAGGCCCTGACTGTATCTGCCAAAGGGCTTTTAAAGGAATGCCAAGGGGAGGAACCAACTAGGCACAGCCAAGTGCAGATCTTTCCAACCACCTGGCGACCTTGCCTATGGTCAAATCATCCACTTACGCATCCACTCGGCTGTATCAGGCAAACTCAGATCTTACAAGGAAACTTCTGTCGGCTCCCACAATTTCCCCCTCTTAATTTTTTAAAGAGCCCCTCAGGTCCCTCAGGTAGATGGAAATCTGTCTTCCTGGGTACTCAGCCCCTGGCAGGAGGGGATGCTGAGCTTATTTCAGTTCTGCCCATGTTTCCCCTGAGCTTAGAAACATCCACAGCAATTTCCATAGCTGCCACACCCCCAATAAAGGAGAAAGGATGATAGAGATGGCATATCTTTTTCAGAATGGGTCTTAAGATGTCTATGACAATTTAGTTGTTTCAAGTCTTTTTTCAGCTTAGTCTCTTGATGCAAACTGCATCCAATAAACTACATCCAACTTACAGATTCCCTTAGTTTTTATCAAACTCCGGGTCATTAACTGGCACAGCCATATCTGAATGGAATGGCAGAAGTCATAAAGCCAGCACAGCTTCTTGACAAAGATCCAGCAAAGCTGAGCCACATGATGGCTGCCATGCCACCTTTGATTTTCATCTCCACCCATTGCATACTTGGGGCACTTTTAATATTTGTACAATTTGAGGACATTGGATTGATGAAAAATTTCTTATGAATCATTTATGCCTTCTCCCAGGAATGCTGCTTCCAAGCTTCCAAAAGACAGTCCTGACTATACTATTCCCCCTACTTTTAGGGAGATATCCTTATCTACTTGAAGGTCTTCTGCACACCTTGGAGATTGTGACATATAAAGAAGCCAGAGATCTCTTTATGAGGCCATGAGACATTCTTGAAACATCTGTCCCTGTACTTACACAGGAACAAGATATTCAAAACAAAGTAAACTCAAAAAGGTCAACAAGATTTGGTGGGCTAGAGGAGCTGGTCACAGTTCAGATTATAAGCCTCTTCCCACTGTACACTCAGATGATTATGTTGCATACAAGTCTGCCCTACATTGAAACATATTGATGCGCAAAGTATGAAGTGGAAAGATGATAAAATTATGAGGTGTCAGGACCTCCCTCTCTTAGAAAAGTTAGCTCATGCAGAGCCACTATAATGTCATATGACCAAGGAACAACAGAATACCAGGATTAGGCATATAGAATAATTCTATAAAGATATAAATGTGAACATTGTATTATGCCAGAATTGTTGAATAATAGCTGCAGCAGCTTTAGCCTGAGGATTTTTCCTGGGCACTATGACCATTAAGAGCTAATAATAAACTGCATGGGACATGGTAAAATGCCTGGGTGACCTGAAGATTTTGTTTTGGTTTAGGGTCCTTGAAGCAACCAAAGCTACCAGACTGAGAACAGGCTGTCATATGCTTCTAGATTCTTAAAATGCGTTATGGGGTTAACGAGTAAGAATGATAATTCTGTTTATTGATGATGTCAATACTTGAGGGAATTTTGATTAGAAATGATAACTCTTTTCTGTCATTGTTTATTAATGATGACTAAAAGATGAACAAAAGGAAGTGAAACACATGTCCAAAAACAAAAATGATATGGTCTATGTTTTGGAACATCATGGGTATATCCCTGCTTACTAAATTCTGTATACATAAGAAGCACTCTGGATGCTAGCCAGTCAGGCTGTAAGATTTTCCCAACCACTATGGCCTGGCTCACTTCCTTCCCCCACCAACATCTTACATCCTTTGTGGACCCGTCCACACCCAGGAATGGCTCCTGGCAATTAACCTCAACATAATTCTGGTATAAACATTACTATACATATTTAAAACTCTCTTAAACACTTTTTCTGCTAGCTTACATTAAGCATTTAGACTTACATTTAACATGTGCACTTCTTATAAGTTCACATTCAACATCAGCACTTATCTAGAAGAGATCTCTTAGAAGAACTATATCTAAGAAGGAAACTCTATAGAGGTATTAGAAAGAATTTTTAAGAGAATTTACTTACACTAGAATGAACCTTTTAGCAGAACTAACCTTTTCCAACCAGCACCTAAAAGGGATTTCTTAAATGAACTATTTACAGTATCTTCTAATAAGACAGAGAGTAATCTTTGGACTTCATTTAGGAAATAGAAATAAGAGTAAACTGCTAGTTATCAAACCCAAAAAGGAAGAAAAGAGAATGAGAAGAAAAACCTCCATAATATTTTTGCATTTTAACCCCAATTTTCCCCTAGAAATGTTCATTCAGATTCCCATAGTCAGAAAACCAAGGACACATTTCCTCCACGAACTTCAAGAACCTGTGCACTTGTAGTTCCATCTCAACCCCTCTATTTTTAATCTTTCTACAAGTGACTCTTCGAAGATTTGCTTACTATTTGGGGACCCCATTTTGACCCTAAAGAAATTTTACTCTTATTCACAACTGTTTTCTTACCCTATATTCCTATATCCTACTTTCCTTAATTTTTACAGATAGAAGCTAAGAGGGAGAGAGAGAGAGAGAGAGAGAGAGAGAGAGAGAGAGAGAGAGAGAGGAGAGAGAGAGACCATAATAGAAAGGATTCTACACTCCAGCTTTCTTCAGACATCATTTCAGTTCTTTTTTTCCTTTTCTCCCAAGATTAAACCCCCTGCCTCATTTTTATTTTTTCACTACAAAACTGGGCCAATGCAACTGCTTTCTTGCAGGACCTAACTCCCACTTTTGTCAAGTCCCCGGACTTTTGGTCTTTTTTGTCTTTGTCTTTGTCCCTGTTCACTGGTACCATCTGTGGGGGGCCATCCTACCCCTACTTTTCCCCAGGGTACTCCTGAGCAGGAGCAGCAGGAAATATTAGATAGATATGTGGCTGGAGAGAGAGACAGACAAAAACATAGAATGGCCTTAGGAGGGCCTGGATCCTTATCCATCAGGCCCTGACTGTCTCTGCCAAAGGACTTTTAAAGGAATGCCAAGGGGAGCAGCAAAAGACCTCCACCCAGGCACAGCCAAGTGCAGACCCTTCCAACCACCTGGCAACCTTGCCCATGGTCAAATCATCCACTTATGCAGCTCTGCTGTATCAGGCAAACTCAGATCTCACAGGGAAACTTCTGGGGGCTTCCACACATGATTAGAGTATATTATATACATGTATGAAAATTTTCTCATTGCCTCATCAGGACAGGCAGAATCCCATTCCCACATGTAAAGACATGGTGGTAACAGGTCTGTTATGCTGAGCAGGGTAAACAGAAATGTAGATAGAAATATGGACAAAGGCACATACAGATGTTCTGCTTACACAAGCAGAGAGAGACAACAAGCTACTTGCTGCTGCATAAATCCTTGGTAACACACTGGAAATGTTCAAAAATAGCTAAAGCACCAATATTTCTCACCAATGATAGAAACATCTAGCTAAACTCAAGCATTTCACTTCTAAATGTAGACTTATGTGAACGATCTATCTATGGATCTATCTATCTATCTATCGATCGATCGATCTATCTATTGATCTATTATTGATCTATCTATCTATCTATCTATCTATGGATCTATCTATCTATCTATCTATCTATGAACACATACACACACATCTATAATCTTAGACTTTGAATAAGATAATAGATACAATAGGAGCGTGTGTGTTGCATGCAAATGAGGGTGTGGATGTGTATGCCTATGATTCTTCATACAGAGACCAGAGTAGCTTATTTCCCTAGCACTCTGTGTTATTCCTTTGAGCCAATGTCTCTCACTAAAACAAAATTTCACTTTGGATTGGCTAGATAATCAAAATTCTTGGGGTCTACCTGTGTTTCCATTCCACTAATGCTGAAGTTCTACTTTTTGACATGGATGCTATAGATTTAAGCTCAAGCCCTCAGACATGCATATCATGACCTCTTACCACTTATCATCTCCCCATTTACAACTGTACCTTTTTGAAATTCCAATTTAAGATATAGTCAACTATATTAAGTGCTAGCTATGTGAAGGCCATTGTTTTGGCTCAGAGGACATGATGCTGCATTATGACACTTAATTGCAGATGAATAATATCTTCTACTGAGTATTTAATTGCAAGGAAACCTATTAAGCACCCATTTAAAGGAAGGTTTCCTATCCTGAACCAGAAAGATAGGCATCAGGAATGCTGTGGAACTGAGAACACTGAATACAGAAATCAGCTAAATGGGGAAGAGACAGAAGAAAAGTTGATAATGAAAGTTCTTTTCATAAAAGCTAGGAAATAAAAGAAGACAGGACAAGAGAGGGGAACTGAAAAAAATTGTTTGCCCAGAGCAGTGTGTGTTGTGTGGGGAATAATGAGAGAAGAGGTGGAGGAGATCAGATCAAAGGGTCCTGTGGATACTTGTGTACACACTGGAACTCTTATCCTAAGGGAAGAGTACATTATGGTTATTTTAAAATAAGAATGTCACAGCATCAGACTGAGAATGTTTAAGGAAGCTGGAAATAATTGTCAACATCATTGGCATGATAGTAATTGGATGTGAATGACGAAAACAAAGGCAGGAGACCATTGCCAGTGGATCATTTGGTACGTGAATACCATGTGGACAGGATGGAGCTGGGGTGGACAACCAAAATTGGAGGATAGTGTCTTCACAGAGAAACTTCGTGAAAGTACTTGAATGCAGAAATACTTTTAGTTGATTAGAAAGCCCAGAGTGTGGTTAAGGCCAGCAGAGTAGAAGTGTTGAGGTGGTCCTTGGTGGAAGCTTGGATCAAGATAGAAGGTGGGAAAGAGGTAAAATCACTAAAGACACTGCCATCCTTCTGTATCTGGTAACACACAGTTTTCTCACACAGGTGCTGTGTTTTTGTTGGTGGCTGCTCTTCAGTCCTTTACCGAGTGTGTGCTGCTATGCAGCCTGGGAATGAAGGGAAGAAAGCCATTTACCTTAACAAAATCAACCTTTCTTTCTGTCTACCCTGCTGCCGAAGCCCTCCCTGCATAGTAGTTTGGAGCCGTAACCCCATTATTAATAAACTATGTCTCTCCCAGTTTATATCTTTCATGGAGGATTATTGTTGAGGGTGTTGTCTTGGCAGTAAGTTAAACCAGGACTTAACTTTGGGTTCCTGTACTCACACTATCATTTTGTTTTAAAGTTTCTTTTTCTATATCACTAACATATGTTTAACAATTATTTGTTAGTTAATTGCTTTACAAAGAATC
Source organism: Peromyscus aztecus (assembly GCA_902168405.1). NCBI lineage: Eukaryota > Metazoa > Chordata > Mammalia > Rodentia > Cricetidae > Peromyscus > Peromyscus aztecus. Next base: position 151 of record CABHPQ010161442.1, on the reverse strand, counting down.
AAAGATAAAAGATAACTGAAAAAACTTGAAGAACCAAGTAATAATGGAACGAGAAAACAGAAAGGATTAGAATTAGAACTGGAGATAACATAACTGCTGTGGGATGTTCTGTATGGCAAATGTGTTGCTAATAAAACACTGATTGGCCAGT
>CABHPQ010161441.1:0-26391 GCA_902168405.1 Peromyscus aztecus | reverse complement strand
GATGTTGATTAACACAGACGCACATCTGGCCAAGACATAGAGAATGAGACTGCACAATGCTACAGGGAACATATGAACAGCACTCCATCTCTCCCCAAGGCTCAAGGATCATTGCCTGAAGAGGACACAAAAAAGGGTGTAAGTAAGAGGTAGAGATGGTGGGTGACTGCAGCAGAACAGAGCATCTGCATATAGGAACTTATGGTAGATTTGACAGCATCATGAGACATGTAGAACCCCAAGCCAGAAAAAAAAAAAAAAACAGCATGGAGAAGGCCCCAAAATTCTACCCCAGCTAAGAAACTCTTGGCAATTGACAGCAACCGGGAGAAAGAGAGTCATTTTCCTCTAAAAGTTTTTCACACCAGTGAGTTAATCACATTCCAGTGTGAAGGCCACACATTCAAGAATATTCAGACAGCACATATTGGTCTTGATCAATTTAAATTAAAAATATATATGGACACAAAATTGGGTGGGTAGGGATAGAGAGAATCTGGGAAGAGTTAGAGGAGGGGGTAAATATGTCAAGATCTATTATATGAAATTATCAAAAATTATTATTTAAATGAACCTGTGCTGGTTAGTTTATATCAACTTGACATAAGCTAAAGTAATCTGAGAGAGGGAGCCTTATTTACTCATTTGAGAAAATGCCATCATAAGATTTGGTTGTAGGCAAACCTGTCAGGCATTTCTTTCTTTCTTTCCTTCCTTCCTTCCTTCCTTCCTTCCTTCCTTTTTTTTTTTTCTGGAAGTCTTGTCTGATTACAGAACATGGTCAGTTCAGGCTCTGTATCCTCCATTGCTAGAAGTCTTAGCTAGGATCACCCTCATGGATTTCTGGGAATTTCCATTGCCCTAGGTTTCTAGCTTGTCCCACAGATGCCCCCAGATTCCATTTGTCTCACCTTCTATCCTCCCCCGACCTGATCCCTCCTGTTCCCACCTCCAACACCCCACCCACATCTCCACCCCCCACTCTGTCCAACAGCAGTGTCTATAATGTCTACTCTATTTCCCCCTTCTCAGGGAGATCCAAGTGGCCCCCTTGAGTCCTCCTTGTTACTTAGCTTCTCTGGGTCTGTGGATTGTAGCATGGTTATCCTTTACTTTATGGCTAGTATCCACTTTTAAGTGAGTACATACCATGTTTATATTTCTGAGTCTGGGTTACCTCACTCAGGACGATCTTTTCTAGTTCTATCCATTTGCCAGAAATTTCATGGTGTCATTGGTTTTAACAGCTGATTAATATTCTGTTTTGTAAACGTATTGCATTTTCTTCAGTTAAGGGACATCTAGGCTGTTTCTTGATCTTATGAATAAAGTTGCATTGAACATAGTTGAGCAAGTGTCCTCATGATATGGTGGAGCGTCCTTTGGTTATATGCCCAGGAGTCGTATAGCTGGATCTTGATGTAGATCTACTCCCAGTTTTCTGAGAAAGCACCATATTGATTTTCAAAGTAGCTGTACAAGTTTGTGTTCCCGTCAGCAATGGAGGTGTGTTCCCTTTATACCACATCCTCTCCAGCATGAGCTGTCACTTGTGTTTTTGATCTTAGCCATTCTTACAGGTGTAAGATGGAATCTCAGAGTCATTTTGATTTGCATTTTCTTGATGGCTAAGCATGTTGAACATTTTTAAGCAATTCTTAGCCATTTGAGGTTCCTCTGTTGAGAATTCTCTGTTTAGATCTGTACGGTAGCAGGGTCCTTCTTGTTGTTCTCTTTGGGGACAGAGGCCAAGCAGGCGAAGAGTCAAACCACGCAGACTCTGGGAGAATGTCGAAACAACAAGCTCAGTTTATTTAGGAAGAGGCAAGCTTTATATACCCTCCACCCCAACCTTGGGGGAGGTCTGATGAATATGCAACTGCTGGTGTGACATGGCTGCCTCTCATTGGTCCAGGTCATCTCCAGATCATGTTTCAGCTACTGTTGCTAAGATCCTCAGGCAGACCCAGGCTGGCTCTCAGAAAGTATCTTTTTTACTTGTTTGGGCTGGATGGCCCACAAGCCTGTTAGGGATGAGTCATCCCACACTGTATCCCATTTTTAATTGATTGTTTATTTTTTGGTGTTTAGTTTCTTGAGTTATTTATGTGTTTTGGAGATCAGCTCTCTGTCTGCTGTGGAATTGGTGAAGATATTTTCCCATTCTGTAGGATGTTGTTTTCTCCCTTTGACAGTGTCCTTTGTCTAACAGAAGCTTTTTAGTTTCATGAGGTCCCATTTGTTAATTGTAGATCTTAGTGCCTGCATGATTGGTGTTGTGTTTAGGAAGTTGTATTCTGTGCCCATGAGTTCAAGGCTGTTCTCCATTTTCTCTTCTATCAGTTCCAGTGTATCTGGCCTTATGTTGGGTCTTTTATCCATTTGGACTTGACTTTTTTGCAGAATGATAGATATGGATCAATTTACATTCTTCTACATTCCTGTGTCTAGTTAGACCAGTACCATTTGGTAATGATGCTTTTTTTCCTCCATTGTGCAAGTTTGGCTTCTTTGTCATTTTACTTCTGGGTCTTCAGTTCAGTTCCATTGATCAACTTGTCTGTTTTTATGCCAATACCATGTGGTTTTTGTTACTACTACTTGGTAGTACAGTTTGAAATCAGGGATGGTGATAAGTTCTTTCATTGTACAGGGTTGTTTTAGCTATCCTGGATTTTTTTTTGTTATTCCATATGAAGTTGACTATTGTTCTTTCAAGGTCTGTAAAGAATTGTGTTGGGATTTTGATGGAGATTACATTGAATCTGTGGATTACTTTTGATAAGATAATCATCTTTACTATGTTAATCCTACTGATCTATGAGCATAGGAGGTATTTCCATCTTAAAAACTTAAAGTTCTTTTCATACAAGTCTTTCACTTGCTTGGTTAGAGTTACCCCAAGATATTTTATATTATTTTTGGTTATTTTAAATGGCGTTGTTTCCCTGATTTCTTTCTCAGACTATGTGTCATTTGTATATAGGAAGGCTACTGATTTCTTGAGTTAATTTCTATCCAGCCACATTGCTGAAGGTGTTTATCAGTTGCAGGAGCTTCCCAGTAGAATTTTGGGGGTTGCTTATATGTACTATTATATCATCTCCAAATATCGATACTTTGACTTTTTCCTTACAATTTGTATCCCTATGATCTCTTAAATTTAGCTCATTGCTGTAACTAAAAATTCAAGTACTACATTGAATAGGTATGGAGAGAATAGGCAATCTTGTGTTCTCCATAATTTTAGTGAAATTGCTTTAAGTTTCTCTTCATTTAATTTGATGATGGCTATTGGTTTGCTATCTATTGCTTTTACTATGTTTCAGTAGGTTCCTTGTATCCCTGATCTCTCCAGGGCTTTTATCATGAAGGGGTGTTGAATTTTGTCAAAGGCTTTTCCAGCATTTAATTACATGATCATATGTTTTTTTTTTCCTTTAAGTTTGTTTATAGGGTGGATTGCATTGACAGACTTTCATTTGTTCAACCATACCCATGTCTCTGGGAAGAAGCCCATTTGATAATGGCAGATGATCTTTTTGATGTGTTCTTGGATATGGTTTGCCAGTATTTTTTTTTCTTCCAGATGTATTTTTATTTTTTATTTTATTTTATTTCTTTACATATACAAGCATCATGAAATTGTTGCCACATTAGAACTGCATATATAGGGTAATCAGAATTCATATTCTTGGGGTTGGGGGTGGTTTGCCAGTATTTTATTGCATATTATTACATCTATGTTCATGAGGGAAATTGATCTGTAATTCTCTTTCTTTGTTGAGCTTTTGTAGTGTCTGAGTATAATAGTGATTGTGGCCTCATGAAATGAATTTGGCAGTGTTCCTTCTTGTTTCTATTTTGGGGAATAATTTGGAGAGTATTGGTATCAGGCCTTCTTTGAAAGTCTGGTAGAATTCTGTGTTAAACACATCTGGCCCTGAGCTTTTTTTGGTTGGGAGACTATTAATGACTGCTTCTATTTCTTTAGGGAATTACTGGTCTATTTAAGTTGTTTGTCTTGATTTAACTTTGGTTAGTGGTATCTCTTCAGAAAAAAAATGTCCATTTCTTTTAGATTTTCCAGATTTATGGAGTAAAGTTTTTGAAGTATGATCTAATGATTCTCTGGATTTCCTGGGTGTCTGTTGTTATGTCCCCCATTTCATTTTTGATTTTGTTAATTTGGATATTCTCTCCCTACCTTTTGGTTAGTTAGGATAAGGGCTTATCTATCTTCTTGATTTTAATCAAAGAACCAAGTCTTTGTTTCATTGATTCTGAGTATTGTTCTCTTTGTTTCTATTTTATTGATTTAAGCCAGGAGTTTGATAATTTACTACTTTTCTAGGTGTGTTTTCTCCTTTTGTTCTAGAGCTTTCAGGTGTGTTAAGTCTCTGGAATGAGAATTCTCTAATTTCTTTCTGTAGGTACTTAGAGCTATGAACTTTCCTCTTAGCACAGCTTTCATTGGGTCTTTTATGAAAACCATTTACTATGGATTCTAGGAAGTCTTTAATTTCTTTATTTCTTCCTTCACCCAGTAGTAATTCAGTAGAGAGTTGTTCAGTTTCTGTGAGTTTGTAGACTTTCTGTTGTTGCTGTTGTTGAAATCCAGCTTTAATCCATGTGGTCTGACAATATACAGGTAGTTTTTTTTTCAGTTTTCTTTTATCTGTTGAGACTTGCTTTGTGACTGACTACATGGTCAGTTTTGGAGAAGGTTTCATGAGGTGTTGAGAATAAGTTATGTTCTTCTGTGTTTGGGTGAAATGTTCTGCAGATAACTGTTAGGTCCATTTGAGTCATAACATCTGTTAGATTCATTATTCCTCTGTTTAGTTTCCTTCTTGATAACCTGTCCATTGGTGAGAGTGGGGTGTTGAAGTCTCCCACTGTTAATGTGTGGGGTGTGATGAGTGATTTAAGTTTTAGTAATGTTTGTTTTATAGATATGGGTGCCCTTGCATTTGGGGCATAGATATTCAGAATTGAGACATTATTCTGGTGAATTTTTCTTTAAAGTATTAAGTGTTCTTTCCCATTTCTTTTGATTAATTTTGGTTAGAAGTCTATTTTGTTAGGTATTAGGACAGCTATATCAGTTTGCTTCTTAGGTCCATTTTGATTGGAAAATACTTTTCCAACCCTTTCCTCTGATGGAATATATATCTTTGATGTTGAGGTGTGTTTCTTGTATGCAGCAGAAGGATGGATCCTGTTTTCATATTCGTTCTGTTAGCTTGTGTCTTTCTACTGGCAAATTGAGTTCGTTGGTATTCAGAGATATTAATAATCAGTTATTGTTAATCCATGTTATTTTGTTGTTGGTAGTGGTAGTGTGGTGTGTGTGTGTGTGTGTGTGTGTGTGTGTGTGTGTGTGTGTGTGTTTCCCTTCTTTGGATTTTGATGGGGTAAGATTATCTATTGCCTGTGTGTTTAGAGTTTTCCTTCTAGTATCTTCTGTAGGGCTGGATTTGTGGATAGATATTGTTTAAATTTGACTTTGTTGTAAAATATCTTGTTTTCTTCATCTATGGTGATTGAAAGTTTTGGTGGGTATATTAGTCTGGCTGGCATCTTTGGTCTCTTAGAGTCTGCAAGACATCTGTTCTGGCCCTTCTGGCTTTTAGAGTCTGTTGAGAAGTAAGGTATAATTTTAATAGGTCTGCCTTTATATGTTATTTGGTCCCTTCCCCTTGCAGTTATCTATTCTTTCTTTGTTCTGTATGTTTAGTATTTGGATTATTATGTGACTTAGGGATTTTCTTTCCTGCTCTAATAATTTGGTGTTCTGAAAGTTTCATGTGCCTTTATAGGCAAGACATATCCTTCTTTATGTTAGGGAAATGTTCTTTTATGATTTAATTAAACATATTTTCTGAGATTCTTCTTCTTCTTCTTCTTCTTCTTCTTCTTCTTCTTCTTCTTCTTCTTCTTCTTCTCCTCCTCCTCCTCCTCCTCCTCCTCCTCCTCCTCCTCCTCCTCCTATTATTCTTAGGTTTGGTCTTTTCATAGTGTCCCAGATTTCCTGGGAGTTTTGTGTTAGGAGTTTTTTAGATTTAACATTTTCCTTTGACTGATGAATCTATTTCTTCTATCGTATCTTCAGTACCTGAGATTTTCTCTTCTATCTCTTGTATTCTGTTGATGATGATTGTGTCTGCAGTTCCTGTTCACTTACCCAGGTTTTCCATTTCCTGAATTCCTTCAGTTTGTAATTTTCTTATGACTTCTATCGTTTTCTTGTCTTGAACAGTTTCAGTCTCCTGTTTATTTGTTTTTGTTTGTTTGTTTGCTTGCTTGCTTTGTTGGGGTTATTTAAAAGATTTGCTGATTCCCTCCAATTTTTTGGTTGTCTTTTCCTCGATTTCCTTAAGGAAAATTTTCATTTCCTCTTTAACGACCTCTATCACCTTCACAAAGTTATTTTTAAGGTCATTTACTAGTGATTCAGCTGCATTGGAATATTCATGACTTGCTGTTGTAGGATAGTTGGGCTCTGATGGTGCCATAGTACCCTGGATGTTGTTTGTGGTCTTACATTAGTGTTTAGGCATCTTGGTTGGTGGTGATTAGATCTAGACCCCGATTTCTGAGTGTTTCATGAATCTTAAATGGTCTTATTAATAAAAACAAACCTGGAGCTAGTTATTGGGGTCAACACTGGAAGATCAGAGAAGCAGAGCAAGCCACAGCTATCTCACCTTGCCAGTTCCTCAGCTGATCCTGTTTCCTCAGACAGGAAGCCTCTGAATTCTCTTTCAAAATGAATCTCAGCTGAACTGTTGCTTGAAAGCCTAAAAGCTTAACCAACCTCTAGTTCCTGGTCCTCACGCCTTATATACCTTTCTGCTTTCTGCCATCACTTCCTGGGATTAAAAGCTCTTGTTACCATGCCTGGCTGTTTCCAGTGTGGCCTTGAACTCACAGAGATCCAGATGGATCTCTGCCTCCCAAGTGATAGGATTAAAGGTGTGTGCCACCATTTTCTAGCCTCTATGTCAGTCTACTGGCTGTTCTGTTCTCTGACCCCAGATAAATTTACTAGGGTGAACAATATATTGGGGAACACAATATCACATTTTTAACACAATATCACCACTTCTGAGTTTGTCTTTGTTGAATGGGTGTTTTGTTCCTTGGTTTCTGTTTCCTCTTTGGTCTTCTAATCTTTGTTGCCTAGGTTTCTGGTGGTCAGTGTGAACCATGGATCTGGTAGGGAATCTCTGTCCAAATTGGGAGCTGGCCTTTTGGTGGTTAGCTTGGCCTTTGGTGCAGCACTGGGTCTCGGTTCTTTTGACTTGTACATCCTGAGCCTTAATGGCGATTGTCCACTGATCTTCTGATTGTTGTGGCCTGTGCCTGAGTGAGTGTTGAAAGTATATGGGGATGGGGATAGGACCTAGTAGCTCGGTAGATGATGAGCTGGAACAGTGTGGGGGACAGTTCTTTGAGAACAGTATCTAGGGAGTGGGATAGTTCAGCTGGCAGGAGGGTCGCTCACTTCTTCTGACTTAAAGTCGGGTTTCTTAATTAATGATTGATGTGGGGGGTCCCAGCCCATTGTGGGTGGAGCCAGCTCTGGGCTGGTGGTCCCTGGTTCTAGAAGAAAGCAGGCCAAGGAAGCCACTAAGCAGCACTCTTTCATGGCCTCTGCATCAGCTTCTGCCTTCAGGTTTCTGCCATGCTTGAGTTCCTATCCTGACTTCCTTTTATAACGAACTATGATGTGAAAGTGTAAGCCAAATAAACTCTTTCCTCCTTGAGTTGCTTTGGCCGTGGTGTTTCATCGCAGCAATAGTAGTAACCCTGACTAAGACAGAACCTTTAAAGCTCATGGTATACTGCTAAGTCTTGGCTCACTGAGATAAAAGTAAAGTGGTAAGACATTGTCTTCCAGGACACTGACTTAGAGGAATGCTGAGTCTATGTGGGTTGCTAGTTAATTTTGGTTATCTCTAGACATTTCCCCTTTTCTATTTGAAACAGTGTCTGTTCAGCTTAATCTGTAGTTGTCTTAATTGAGCTTCAGAGCAGCTAGATTCTCCCATGAATGTGTGAAAAGCCAGCACTCCAAGTGAAAATGAGGTTTGTGGAACCACCTCAAATTGTCTGTAACTTCCAAAATTAGGGCACTGATTGGGGTAAAAGATTTATCCCAGTGCAGACAAGAAAAACACGGTCTGAGTTTGGTTCTGTTTATTGAGGAGTATTGCTTTTTTTTTTAATCCATTTGTCAACAGTGCCCACCATGTGAGTGGGTAGCATAGAAGATTAGTAAAGAAAGCTTGAAGTTATTTTTATATGCTTTTTAGTTTATTCGGGTAGAATCCCATTTTCATTCTATTCCTGTAACAGTTTATTTTTCATCAAGCAGACAAATCTTTGTAGTCTAGGAACAAAAATTTCTATAATGTTCCATTCATGTTAAATCTTGGGATATAAAAAGAGCTGCATTGGGGGGGTAGCCTTTTTCTGTAGCCAAGAATTTCAACAACTACCAAATCTGTCAATATATATTGACCTGCTAATATTAAGGAACACATACTGTACCTATTGATAGTAAGAACATTCTATTCTGTTAAATTGGTTTTTTTTTTTTTAATGAATGTCCATTAAACACCAAAATAAAAAAAAACAGCAAAAGAGATTCTAGCTCACTCCAATTTTCTGTGTCTGAGGATATCTTCTTGGATCTTTTGATGATTAGTATACATTTCTTCATCCAGAGGCACTGCAATGAATTGTGTATTTCTGATAAATTTCATATTTTAAATTCTAACCTCCTATGTAACAGTGTTTGGAGATGAGGATCTTTTTGATAAAGTAATCAAGGTTCACTAGAGTAACAAAGGTGGAGTCCTATTCTACCAGAATTAGTGTTCTTAAAGGAGACACGGGCGCAGGTTTTTGCATCACGGGAAGGCTAGGACTGGTTATGTGTAGAGACAAGTGTCTAGCAGGCAGGAAGAAAGTCCTTATTGCTAGATAAATTGTCTGGGAACTTGATCTGAACATTTCCAGCCTCTATAAATGTTAGGGGGAAATAAGCTATTTATTATGCCATTCAGTCTACAGTACTTTGTTTTTGACACTTTCTATGAAAAGACTAACACAGGTAGACATGGGGCATGATTAGGGGACAGCAGAAGATAGGGCTAAGGATGTCTGTTTATTTTCCTCGGGTACCTGTGTTGCTTCTGTGGATGAGTGCTTTTTCATCACTCCATTTCTCCCTGGTCCCCCAAAGCGCTTCTTTCCCTGAAGGTCCCACTTCTGACCAAATCCTAATCACTATGTCCATGTTTCCCACAAGATAGAAATACTTGTTGCTGTCCCTCTGCTTTGAATTGAAACTGACTTACTATTGTTGCCTATTTATTCTCATCTCTGTTTCTCAACAACTAAATCCTCTATAAAATTGCTTTCTGTTCTAAATCTGTCTGGTTCAAAGCCTTTCGGGATGATTGTGGCTGGGGAGTTGATTGAGAGCCATAGGTGAAGACCCAAAGGAAGCAAGAAATAGTCCCTTCACAGCTTCTCATGGGCCCTGGAAACCTAATAGTTATGTTTTGTTGCCATTTTCTAATGAAAAGGACACTGTGCGGACTGTCCACAAGAGAGAGAGACTAGTTGTTCATGAGGAATGGGAAATTTATCAACTCTCCAGTCCAAGATCGAAAAGAAGCCCAGAAAAGAAAATTAAGGAAGAGCAAAGAACAGCATGTGATGGTAGAACTTCAGTTTTCAAGATGAAAGGGGCAATCAGGCTCTGCAGAACATGGAACTTAGCCCAGTGTAACAGCTATTGTCAGACAAGAAGGTGCTGGAAGGCATGCGAGAAACAATGCATGGAACCTTTGAATGTATTCTGTAACTCCATGAGAAAGATAATCCAGATACTTACAAAGAATTGAGAAAGGTAACATTGAATATGAATATAAGAGGGCTTTGTTTAGCCAGTATTTTGATGCTATCAAAGAAGCTCGGTGTGGAAGGAGAGAGCACTGTTTAATCAGAAATGCCACAAGCTCCTCCTAACATCTTGATCCAGGACATTCTACTTTCTAGTGCCAAGTCACCTTCCCTACTGAAGAAGAACCCATGGATGTCCAAATCAAGTAATACCTGTCACACCTTCTCTGACATAGTGTTTGCCCTGAAGAGAACCTCCCAACACTCCTCTTGGGCCACATCCACTCCAGTCTTGCAGTTATGGTTCCATAAAGTGGATCTTGCTCTAAGTCTTCCCATTCCTAGATGTGAGGAAGACATGATGTATAGTGCTCAGCTTTCTCAATGGTGCCATGATGATGATGGTGTTTCAAATGCCAGTAAAGTTGATGGCCATCCTGATGACATGGATCAAGATAAGCATGATGATAGAACTGATGACAAGGACATTGATGGATCAGATGGAAAAAGCAAAGTGATGAATTTGTACATGGTGGTGATAATGAGTAAGAAAACCCTAAAGAGAAAGTCAGATGTAAGTGTATAATTTGCAGATATGCTTGGAAAATCAAGGAAGGATAAGGTCGCTGTCTTAGTTAAGGTCAGTATTCTGTGATAAAACACCATGAACAAAAGCAACTTGGGAAGAAAGAGTTTGTTTTGCTCTCAGTTCCATTTTACAGTTCATCATCAAAAGCAGTGATGGCAGGAACTCATGAAATGCAGGAATGTGGAGACTAGAGCTGATGTAGAGGTCATGGAGGGGTGCCGCCCATTGTCTTGCTCCCCATGGCTTGGTCAACTGCCTTCTTACAGACCCTAGGTACCACCAGGCTATAGATGGCACCATCCACAATGGGCTGGGTCCTCCCCCATCAATCACTAATTAAGAAAATGCCCTGCAGGTTGGCCTACAGCCTGATCCAATAGAGGCATTTTCTTAATTGAGATTCTTTCTACTCAGATGACTTTAGCTTGTGTCAAGTTGACATAAAAGTAGTCAGTACAATCACTAAGGATATGACTCCTCATCAAGCCAAGATGCTTTGAGTGGTGGGTCAGGAAATTTGTGAGAAGGGATGGGAACTAAGAGAACCTTCAGGCAGTGATGAAGGTGATCTCAGTAATTCTGAAGCAGAACCACTACAGCATAATGAGGATTCTTACTCTGACAGCACATCTACCGCTTCCTCACAGCAGCAGGCTCCCCTGCCTTCTTCTTGGTTACCAGAGCAGTCCCAGCTAGGACTATCTCCTTTTGGAAGACTGTCTCCTCTGCTTAAAGCCTCAGGGGCCACCTAGAATTCCAAGACTCTGAGGGCTAGGCTAACTCCCAGGCAAATCTCCATGTCTGCCTCTTGGACCTCCTTCTTGGGGATCTCCATCAGGGGATCTCCATCCCCAGTATCCTTCTACCTCTGCTTGGTACAACACATAGGCAGAGATCATTTAGTTCTGCCCAATGTATCCAGGGTGTGTCAGAAGAGTAAAAGGATACTGCTATTCACCAAAGGAAGACACAGGCTAACTTAGCTGTGCTTCTTACCAAAGTACTCAGTACAAACTAAGGGTAATAGTTATGAAGCTTTCATGGAAGCACCAGTGAGCGCCTGGGATGGCTTTTGATGACAGACAAGCCCCTGTTAAGAACAGTGGGTCATACAGGTTCTTATTAAACTAGGGTGAAAGAGTCCCTGACATTGTCATAGCATTTTCCAATTTCAGCTCAAAAGACTATTTAATGGGTAGCTTCGGAATTCACTGCATATAGAGAGGGCACTTCATTCAAAAGAGATGGTTCCTTGAAACCATGGTGAGGAGCCATTTCCATGTCCTTTTATCTTGATTCTTTCCTTCTCCCATTGTTTGGGGATTTGTCGTAAGAGGAACCTTAATATTTTTGCATTTTGTATACTGTCACTGTTGGAGTAAAGATGGGGAAGACAGCATTATTTCATGTAGACTTCCCTGTTTGGATTTTTTTTAACATTTTTCTGTAAACATTTTATAGTATTTTGCTTGAAGTAGAATAGATAGACCCACTATGTTATTCCCTGACACAAAAGAGGGTAAGTGAGAAGAAAATTCCTTGATTAAGAGTTTTCCAAGTTGGCTTAAAATTCTGATATGCCATTAATGAATAAATAAATCAGTAAATGGACTACACCAAGTTCCAAAAATAAAGAAAAGCTTAAACCAGTGGTTCTCAACCTGTGGGTTGTGAGCCTTTAGTGGTTGAAGGACCTTTTCACAGGGGTTACATATCAGATACCCCACATATCTGATATTTATATACAATTCATAACCATAGCAAAGTTATAGTTATAAAGTAGCAGCAAAACATTTTATGGTTGGGGGTCACCACAACATGAGGAACTGTACTAAAGGATCACAGCATTAGGAGAGTTGAGAATCCCTGGCTTCGGCTGTAGTTTCAGCCTTCTTGCTTAGGACTACCCTTACAGAGACTGAGGCATTGAGCTCATTCATTAAGCTTTAAGTTTTCAGGGGTTAGAATGAGTCTTTTAGGTGATTTTTCCTTCAAGTAATCTTCAGAGGGTCTGAGGAATCCACTATGATTGACAGGTGAAAAATGCAGAATCTGTCTCATTGTCATTTTCTACTAAAGCCTCTGTGAATTCCTACTGCATTGACAGGGGCCAAATGGAAAGTTCAAGGCATACTATGAATAGTTGCATTCACTCGTGCGTGCCTTCTTTCTTCTTACTCCAATTCTTACTTTATTCTTGTTATAAATATCTGTCACCTTGAATGAAAAAAAGTGATTGAGCTGAAATGATCCATGAACAAATTTAACACTAAGATACTCCGAGAAATCATGAACTCAGACACTGATCTCAGCATTGTGACTGCTCCTCTATGTTCTTTAATGAATGGTTCTTTAGATGGTGTTTTTGATAATGATTTCTGTTTTCCACAGATAATTGAGTTTTCCATTGCCTATTTCAAGAAATCTACAGAGGACCATATGGTAACATTTCAATTAAGACCCACTCATTGTTCCAGAGGACGAACTTTCTATATAATTTACCATAGATACAAAGTGTGTCTCATACTGCACTTTAATATTTCTCAAGCCCTCCATGGTGATGTGATGAGTTTTCTTCTCTTTTGCTGTATATTTTCACTCTCATCAACCACAAAACATTATGTGGTTAAATACATACTAGTATAGGAATTTAATCTAAAACTATATAAACTATACAAATAGCATAATTTGTCACCTCAGAAAATATATTCTGAGCTGAAATTCTTAGCAGTCATTAGTAATCTCAATACTTTTTAATTTATTTTGATATAGTATCTTACTCTGTAGCCCAGGTTGGTTTCAAATTCACCATGTAGCCTATGCTAGCTTTAAACTCAAAGCAATCTTCCTTCTCAACCTACCAAATGACAATGCTACACACTGGGTTTGAAATTCAGTTCTTTTAATAGATTTTTGTCTAAACAATGTGTTTCTCATCTAACACTATTTATCAGTAGTTTTGTGTTAGCTATCTTTTCATCCACTAACAACATGGTCTGTCGTGACAAAAACCCATTTTGCTTAAATACCTGTTAGACTCTGTAGTGTAAAATATTCCTTCCCCCCCCCCTGAATCTTGGGGAAAGAATTCTAATTACTAGTGAAATTTATCACAATTGCCATCATCAAATAACACTGAATTCCCTCAAATTCATGATATTCAGTTGGAAACCACTAAATTGCAGTCTTTATATTCTGTCCTTTTTACTCAGTCAAAAATATGCAATATAGAAAGAAAACTTAGAAGTAAATGTCAGACTCTGATACTGCGTACGTATTTTCCCCACCCAAACTAGTATCATACAGTAACTTACCTGCACTTACCAGTGTTTTTGTTCTGAGCTGGAACTGAGCTTGAGAAAAAAAATTGTATTTTCTATGCTGTAAATATGCTGTGGAAAAAAAAAAAAAAGCAGTCCTAATGTCCGTTGGCAGTGTCAGAATGACTGCCACCTTCCCTTCCTGCAATTAGAATTCTAGCTCCAGGTAGCAGGTTAGGTTCATTCATAAGCAATTTGTTCTTGATTGACAGCTGCATGAAGCTAGAGGAATGGGGAAATCCAGGAACTGAAAAGGTGAGGGGGCGTGGGAGGGAGATTCTGTTACCTTCAGGGTTGATTATGGAAAAGACTCTGATTTCCTAACAAAAGAAAAGCTTGTATTCTCCTTCAGAGAGGCCAGACTCAATCTTAGAGTGGGAGAGCACCTGAGAGAGAAGATCCCCAAAGCTGGCATCTTTTGGCATCCAGCTGAGGAACAAAGGAAAAGGCTATCTCTCTTTACCTTCTACAGCTGACATGCTCAGCCCCAAACAGCCACCACCTCAGCCTCCAGCTGAGGAATGATGGGAGTGGCCATCCCTAGGCATCTTCCACAGCTGACCTGCTCAGTAGACCTCTTTTGCTGACATGTTTCATTTGGTGCTCTTTTTGTCTATGTAGAGTTTCTCTCCAGTAGGTCTACAGATCAAACAAAAAACATATGATATAAAAATATGATCATTTTCCTGAACTTGGTATGAAGCTTTCTGATCAAATCATAAATTGCAGAATTAAAGTATGGCCTTTCCATAATATAGAAACAAAATAATGTAAGTGCTAAATTTAGCATTAATGAGTGCAATGAATTATTTTTGCGTAGAGTTTAATGAAGAAGAAAGATTTTTCTATTTATTTTAGATGAAGTTTGAATTTTTATCTCAAATGCAGTTCTTTAAAAACTAACATTTCTGTTCAACAATTATAACATTATAACATTCCTGTTATAATAATTTCTAAGTGTTAGTAAATAAGTGGCAATGTTTAGAAAAACATAGTTATGGGAAAAGACTTCAAGTGGATACATGAAATAGAAGGTAGCAGGACACTACCTACATCTCAGATATTGAAGCTCCATCAGCAGACTGGTTCTTTTTTGTGATTCCTCTAAAATGGGACCTTTGTAGCATTTTAGTTTGTAGACGAAATCCTAAACAGTCTTATTAATAAGAAACACAGAGCCAAATACAGAGTTAAAAGCCCAAGAGATCAGAGCACTAGCGAAGAGCCAAGACTACCTTTAGCTTACCACTTGCTGCTGTAGCTTCCCCTGAGAGAGAGCTTCTCCCTGTGTGACTTGTCTTTTTATTGCCTTCCTGTTCTGCCTTCTCATTGGCTCTAAGCCCAGCCACATGACTTCCTTGTCACTGCCTGTCTATACAGACCTCCTGGTCTCTATGGTTAGTACTGGGATTAAAGACTCGGGTCACCAGCTTGGCTGTGTCCTTGACCACATAGAGACTCTGCCTGCCATGTGATCGGATTAAGGGCGGGTGCTACCACCACCGGACTTCTGCTTAATGGCTTGATTTTATCTCTGATCTCCAGGCAACTTTATTAACATACAAATAAAATTACATTTCAGCACAAATAAAATATCGCCATATGAGTTATTTATTTTAATAGAATATCTTAATTTATTCTTTGATAGTGTCAAGTGTCATACATGTAAAAATGCATTTTGATCATATCCACTTAACAACTCCCCCAGACACACATCTTGCTCCTCACTTTAATTCCTCATTTTTTTTTCTTTTTTGATTATTTTTCTTTTTTGTAGCTCACTGAGTTCAATTAACGCTGCTTACTAGAATGTTGGCTGATCTCATTGGCCTGATCTCTTGTTGTTCTTGTGCAGGAAAGCATAACTGCAGCATGTTCCTGGATACAGTGGCCATGTCATATCCAGAAAATAGCATTTCACAGTTTTCTTCCCCATCCTCCAGATCTTACAATTTATCATTCTCTCTGTCCAAGATGTTCCCTGACCCTTGGAAGGGGATAGTACAGATGTCCCACTTATGGACAAACATTTAATATTCATTTAGTCTCAGCACTTTGACCAGTTATGAGCCTCTGCATTAGATGCTGACCACTACAGAAAAAAAAAAAAACACCTTTCTAGTCACAGTTGAGGGTTGTACTTATCTATGAGCAAAACCATAAATATTTAAAAGGAAATTTGATAACATGCCCATTTAACAACAGTAGTAAGTTTCTCTCTAGGACCTGTGGCCTCCTGAGCCATGTTTTTTTGTTCGTTTGCTTTCACTACATTTACAATACCAGACATGAATTCTCTCCTGTGACTCGGGCCTTAAAGACAAGCTAAAACCAACTGATTACCACCATAGACTTCATGTCACCGTTGTACGAATAGGCACATCTTGTCTGTAAGATCAGTATTGTAGCGTGCAAAGTTGGCTGCAGAGTTCTATCGCTGGTAGCTTTTCTCACCCAGTGGCCTGCATAACACCTTCTGATGCTATGCAAGCAAGATATCAGGGAGACGTTTCCAGGTCAGTTCAGCTGTTCTTTATCTCCTACAACCAAACTGTCTTGTGCCTCGGCGACTGGGTCCTACCACATAGTTCTGGTGGCCCAAGCCTATGTTGTTTGGGCTATCTCTTGAATTCCCCTGATCAATAATTCATAGGGAGACATCTGACACTGATATTTAATGGATTTAATAACCCATATCATCTGGGGGAAACATTGTCCAAACATGAGAGGTTAATGTGTTCAAAGTCTTTTTTTTTTTAAAGAAAAAAAAATATTTTTAGATAGCTTACAAAGTAGTGTTTTCTTTATATAGTCTTAGTTTTGGTTAACCTCTCCTCTCTCTCATCCTCCATCCCTACTTAAAGTTCTAACTCCTAATATTCTCCTTTCTACTTCCACATCATTCATATTGCACTATTACTCCTTACTATTATTGTTCCTTACTATTAAGACCTCTCTGCCCAATAGGCCATTTCTTGCTTTCTGAGCTTTACAGATACTCCAAATTAAACAAACATATAATTGAGAAAATGTGACTTTTGTCTTTATAGGCCTAGGCTGTTACATCATTTAGTATATAGTATTTTCTAGTTCCATCCATTATTCTGAAAAATTCATTTTTTTCTTTACATCTGGACAAAAATTCCTTGTGCATATAAACCACATTTCATTAGCCCTTCTAGGCTGATTTCATCTCATATATTGTCAATAGTACAGCAATGAACATGGATGTGCAAGGCTCTCTGCAGATTTTTTGTAGCATTTTGTATAGTTCACATTTGAGCCATCCCAGAGAGAAAACAATAAACATTAGTTACAAGTACTGAAGTACAAATGTGTTGATCACCTGTAATTGGGATGAGTGCTTGCTTATTAGGAGTGGAGAGAGAGAGAGAGAGAGAGAGAGAGAGAGAGAGAGAGAGAGAGAGAGAGAGAGAGAGAGAGAGATTAGAGTGGTTTACAGGCTGTGATCCAGAGAATTCAACAATGACTGTTCTCCAATGAAAGGTCAAGAATCTGGTAGTTGTTCAGTTCCCAAGACTGGATGTTCCAGCAATCAAAATCTGGAGCTGGAGTCCTAGAGGATTCCTTCAGAGATGTAGGATGGTTGAATTTGTCAACAAGAGTTACAGTAAACAGGCAAAAAAGCAAAAGCTTCCTTCTCCCATGTCCTTTTGTGTAGACTGTCACCAGAAGGTGTGGCCCAGATGTAGAGTGAGTTTTGATTCAATCAAGAAAATCCCACATAGGCATGCCCAGCTGCTTGGATTTTAATTGATTCCTGATGTAGACAAACTGACATCTAAGATCAGCCATCATAGTAGAGGATCATTTATATGTTGAAAATGTCAGAGGAACTTATGAGAAAAGTCTCTTTCCTTAGTTTTTAACAGTGAGCACAAATATCTTGGTGTATGGTATCATAAAAGCATTTCACATACTTTGTTATAATCCTCATATAAATCTTAAGTTTAGCATTATCAATATCCTAATTTTTGCAGATGGAAAAAATAAAATAAAGCTTAGAAGAGATAACTTGACCATGACCAGAGAATAATACCAGAGCCAGCAGACACAGTTTCTGAAATATTGATGATGCTGAGGGAGTGAGTGGAACATATCTGTGGATGAGTGCAAACGCAGGTAGGTGATCACAGGGCATCCTGAGGGTCCACTATAAGGTAGCAAACAAGGACCAGAAGCTGCACAAACCACCAAGCTTGGCACACCCCTCCAGCTGCTGGGCTCCATTGTCTAGGAGAAGCTAGAATCCAGTAAGGCCTGTTCTCCATCCCAGGCATCTCTGTCTCACTTTGAGTCAGAGCTGATTCGGATAATGATCTTGACACAGAGTATCGTGGCTTCTTGCTATTTCCTTCTTATGCAGCCAGTGACCATAGCCTGGGAATCTTAATACCTCTAGAGCTCCATATACTGGATGTACTGTCAAAATAAATGGAAACTTGCTTTCATTTTGTATGGAGACAATTTAGACAACTTTGACAAAGCAGGTCAATAATTTTTTTTTTAAATCTCAGTCTCAAAATGTCGAACTCTTAAATGTGCCAGGAAAAAGCTTGCCTGCCTTCTGGATAGTAGCAGAGAGCAGACTTAGCCAATAAGAGTCTTTGACAGGAAGCAAACTGTCTAATCTCCTTGCCTTTCCCAAACACTGAGACAGAAGCAGTGATGAGCAATGTGCAAGGCTGCAGCTCAGAATGAAATCAGGACCTCTCTTTTCTCTCTCTCCCCTGATTCTTAAAAAACAATGAAAAAAAACTGATTAGAGTCCTATTGAACGAGACGCTTCATCCGTATTATTCCATTTAACTCTCACAAGAACCCAACGAGAAAAATAGATCTATCCACTGTTAAAAATGAAAAAACAAGATTCTGAGATGTAATTTTGCATTCTTTTAAAATCATCACATGAGTAGATGCATTGGAATTCACACCTAGGTGTATATGATTCCGAAGATCACTGCCTAGTTTTCCATTTGTCTCTAGTTATCTGTTTGTTTGCAGGGCTTTGCTGCTGCAGCTTTTATTCCCAATTTGTCACTCTCTGTGAGAATCTTCAGCTCTTGCCAGACTGGCCTCTTGCTCTTACCTATTGAACACCTTCTTCCCAACAACTCTAACCACACTCAAAGCTGCCATGCTAACTCCATCATATCTAACACCCTCTTCTTCCTGTTGAAGAGATTGGGAACCCTAGAAGAGCCACTGTCTTAGACTGTCAGATGCACTGAAGAGACACCACCTCCATGGTAACTCTTTTAAAGGAAAACATTTCATTGGGGTGGCTTACAGTTCAGAGGTTTAATCCATTTTCATCATGGTGGGACAGTGGTGTCGTGCAGGCAGACATGGTGCTGGAGAAGTAGCTGAGAATTCTACATCTTGGTCCAAGACAACAAGAAGTGAACTGAAACACTGGGCATGACTTGAGCTTCTATGAGACCTCAAAGCCCACCCCCACAGTGACACACTTTCTCCATCAAGGCTATACCTACTCTATCAAAGCCACACCTTCTAATAGTGCCACTCCCTATGAGTTTATGGGGACCCATTACATTCAAACTACCATAGCCACTAAAACATTTATCTCCTGCCTTCTCCCATAGCCCAACCCTCCTTAATATTGTTCAACTACAAATAACGTTTCTTTTCTGTTTAACTGGCTGTCGTTCTAGTAAGAGCACTGTAAACTTTTCTCTTGCACATCTGTGGTAGACCCCTTCTGCATGGCCTCTCAGGACCCCCATGCATTCTTAACAGCAAGCCAGGGAGAATCTGCTGTGCACATACTGAAGTCAGTCACCCTTATTCAAGCTCAAGTCCTTGCTCTCCTTAAATATTTCAGTAGTGCTTTCCTATTGCTCTAAGTACGTAGATCAGAATCTGTAACAGGACCTAAAATGCCACCTCAGCCAGCTCAGTGTCCTTCCCATGACTTCTCATGCTACGAGACTTTTTCCCCTTTTCTTCCTAGCTTCAAAGAAGAGAACAAGTCACATTTGTACTGTGCTTAGGCTCTTGCACACACTATTCTAGTGCCCAGTGTACTCCCACCATCCTTGTGTGGAAAATACTCCTTTGTTTTACTCTGGGACATCCAAGCAAGCGTTCCCAGGCTTTGTGTGACAGGTGCTTCACCGAGTGAGCCGTCTTCCTAGCCTCCACATATTTCTCTTACTATTCACCACATATTCATTCATTGTGATGCCTGCCAAAGCCATGAGATCTTTGAATCAATTGCTGAAATAGATCTATGCAACTGGTATCAGGAGCCACTGTCATTTCCTACTCTGAATCAAAGGAAATGGAATCCTAATTAGACTCAGTGAGCCACGGGATGAAGCCTCCTCCGCTCCCAGGGGGGTTTGAAATTTGTCGCTGTTGAAAAGACCTGTCTCACAAGGAGGAAGGAGAGACTGGCATCTTGGCCTTTGCGCATGAAAGTGATGGAGCATGCCCCATAGTCCTGGCTCATAAACAGGCTAAGTCAGAGCAATGTGCTCTGCAGCTGTGATTTCTATGGCTGCACGATAAAAGTAGGTTATTGTTTCAGAATCTAGAAAAGAACTTTTGAGGAATCTTAAAATTTACTTCCCAACATCACATCAGATTTAATGGGATGTTTTCTGGTTACTGCTAAGTATCCAGAGGAAAGAAGTTTCTCTAAAATGTGATTTGTGACATCACCCTCTTCACTTCTAGGAAGCTCTTCCACATAAAATCAGCTCATTTTACCCAAACCATGAGAATGACGAGTGTAACAGCGATAACAAATGCAGTAGTAATAGAACACAATAGTAAACGACCTAGAAAACAATCTGACCTTGACCCTCAAATTGTGGAAGTATTAAGTAGCAAAGAACAAGCTTTTCTTAGTTAATTCACCCCAAATTCAAGTATACGTTAAATGGTTTCCATAGTCACTGTTTCTCAAATTCAGTATCCAAATTCTATTGTGAGTCTTCTTTTTGGCCTGTCTATTTTGAGCATGTAAACTTTTTGGACACTTTGCTAGGGACCTAGGATCTCATTAGATTTGTAAGCATAGGAAACAGCAAAAACTGAGAACAACTCCCTGTCTAACAGGTGAGGCCAAAGAAGAGTGAGCCTGTTGAGCCTGTAGGACCCCAAAATGTAGACCCTCTCAACACTATCCCTTTCCTTTTGATTTTATTGGTCAATATGTCATGACCTACTAAATCTAGGCTGAAAAATATGCAGGAGTCTTCTTGCAGATCAGAGTAATAGGAAAAGAAAGGAAACTTGTGTCCACAGTTGCAGCTAATGCTGCCATGTGCATTATGCAAGCACGAGCTAATGCAGCTAATGCAACTGTAACTCTGGCTCCAAATGAGCAAATCCCGCAGTCATTTAAACCTCTGGATCCCCAGGGATGTTGTAAATTTGAGCTTCTTCAGAGCACATGCTGTAATTGTTGTGACAAAACAGTGTTGACAGTGTGACAAAACTTCCAGTCAGTGTTGTGTTTGATGAAGAGAGGCAGTAGCTCTGAATGTTAGATTGCTTCTTGGAAAAGTTAAGGGTCCAGCAGAACAAAGTTCAGTTCTCTGAGTGGAATGTTTGAACAGGTATAAGGAGCTGTGGGCTTATGTTTCAGAAGCAAGGACATAGTGTGTTACCATCCTTTCTTACTGGGACCAAATATCTGACATCTACTAAGTCAATTTAGTAAAGGAGAAGTTTGTTTTGACTCCTGGTTTTAAGGTTATAGCACTATGTGGTGTGGAAGCATAGGAGAGTTCATGTTTGTGGGATTCTGTGGCCAGGGCTTTGTAAGCATCTTGTCGATCAGAAAGTAGAAAGTGAGACAAAAACTAGAGGTGGGTATATCCTATACTCTGCCCCTAGTGGTCTTTATCTTCTAAAATGGTGCCATCATCTGGGGACCAAGAGTTCAATCCCATGAGCCTGTTTCAGAATGTCTCACAGTCCATCATAACACGTGGGCTGATCACACAGATTATATAGACATATGGATGCTAGAAGAAAACTGTGGTTCTCTAGACTGATTGACCGTATGTCACCATTAGCACACAAAACATGGTAAGATCAAACAGATCCCATTAGTGGTTCCCTGAATGCTGCTATGACATAGTAGTCTGGTCAAATTTCACCCCCTAATGAGGCAGGAATGAGCCCTTAGGCTGAGGCCTCAGAACATTCAGAAGAGCTGAGAAAGTTTTGAGTATCATTCATTCCTATAGAATTCCTGGTTGTAGCTTCTCTGGCCCAAGTCTTGTGCTTCCAGATGCCCAGAGGACATGTGACATGGATAAATCACAGGACTCCTTCTAGGAAGCATTTCTCTCTGACAGAGTTTGAGGTACATCATCTGTTATTTTTGAGTCTAAACTGGAAGATGATTTATTGTGGCTTCAAAGCATATGCTACTTTGTGTTTTATAAATGGAAACTGGGTGAGATGCGTCCTCTGAAAGGCTTCTTTGGGCTATGTTTAATCAAACCCCAGTGTTAAGAAAGATGGTGTTCTTGGCAGAATTTCAAAGCAAAGGCCACTCTGAGGACAGGACATGAAATTACATTATAGCAAGGAGTATTTAAGCTGGATACCCAGATGACAATGCCAATTACAGTGACTTTGGAATATAAGATTCTGAGGTCACACAATGTTATAAAATGAGGTCAGGACATTCTTGATAATAAAATATGCTGAAGGGAAATGCTACCTAGATACAGACAACTTAGGGCTTATGATTTTATGCCCCCTCTTTCACTATAAAATACAAAATCTGTCACTAAGAAGATATTTAGCCAATATAAGTGTGTAATATTTTTCTCTATTAAAGTAAATGCTAGTAAAAACACAAAAGATATGAACTATGACTTTGTTGCAATTAGACATTTGCATTTTGGACAACAAATACTGGGGCAGCTATGCCCACATTTGACACAGCAGAGAACGCAGTCACCCCAGGACAAGTGTTGCTTCAGGAGACAGTGGAGGCCCCTGCTCTGTGTTGCTTACTCATCTGTGTTCACCAAGAACATCTCTACCACCTAGACAAACATCTAGACTCAGATATTTCTCTTGCTGGATTTGTATTGTTATACGTGTTTTCTTGAAGATGTACATAATAAACAATTACAATACAGCAGAAAAGTCTTTTGGAGTTTCAACAATACAGTAGCAGAAATTTTACACCCTTCAGACCAAGGTCTGTTTTCTTCTCACAGGTTCCAAGATACGATGCTGTAACCACAGGCTTGAATTTTGTGTCTGTTCTCAAGGCTTTAGACATAAAGTTGTTAAGTTTTCCTTCCTAGAAACAGAGACCTTTTTCTTCTTTTTGACTTTTGGTGCCACAGTGACCATATCGTGTAGTGCATTAGAAAGAATGGATTACCCATTAACACCTTTTACCCATATGGTTAGAAAACAAATCCTATTAAATCCGTGAACTGACTACCCCAGGGATCTTTTTGTTTGGGATAAATAAGTGCCCTTGAGCCATTTTAATTTCTCTTTAGAAGCAGAGAGCTTAACGTAAGGATGAGCCTTTGAACTTGGGGAAAGTTGAGAGGTCACATCTACACCTGCCTCAGTAACACAATCTCAAAGCCATTTTGAGTGGAACTTCTGAACAATCCTATTAGGAGTGATCTATTTAGAAGTGGGATCAAAGACTTAAGATATTTATGGCAAATATACATGGGGGAGTGTGAGAAGAGGCAGGCACATAAATGAAAAAGGACTTGCTAATTTTTCTTACTGTGCTTCTGGGCTTGTTAACTTAATAAACACCCACATCTTTTCAGGGCAGTCATTCTCCAATTCCCCACAAGGTTACTTCTTGTTCAAGCCACCTGCCAGGTGTCTGCGCCTCCCTGTGTAAAGGAAGAGTATGAGATAATAAAAGGACAAGGATGAGAAGGTTTTCCAGGGATGTGGAGTCCAAACACACAGCTAACTCTTGAATCTCCTTTTAATGTGCCCTCTATGTGGTCATCCTTTGACAGAAATCATATCGTTCCCCACACAGTTCACTTGGTAGTCACACAGCTCCAGTTACTGAAAAATACCATGGTTGTTAATTTAAATAAGATTTAGCTTCTCTTTTTGTGCACCCTCAACTTCTTACTGGCCAGATTTACTACTTGAGTTTGTATTAAAAACAGCTGCACCTATGAACTCATCGTGGTATGCACAAAATCTAAGTAAACCCAAGCAATACCAAATCCCAGAAAGAAGAAGGGGGTGGGGCAAAAAACCACACCCCTACCCTTGGAGCTATTGACAACTGTCTGATGCTAGGAGGAGACTCAGAGTCTTATCTAAGAGTTGCCCCTGGTGAGTCTAACATACTCCAGTGGAGAGCCACATCTCCAAGAATATTTGGGCAGCAAAAATTGGTCTTGACCATTTAAAGGAAAAAAAAAAAAGAGGACACAAATTTGGATGGGTAGGGAAGTATGGATGGATCTGGGAAGGCTGAATAGGATCAAAATAATTTATATAAAACTCCCAGGCTGGAGAGATGGCTCAGTGGTTAAGAGCACTGACTGCTCGTCCAAAGGTCCTGAGTTCAATTCCCAGAAACCACATGGAGGCTTACAACCACCTGTAATGAGATCTGATGCCCTCTTCTGCAAGGACACATGCTGACACATGCTGACAGAACACTGTATGTATAATAAATAAATAAATTAAAAAAAAACAAAACAAAAAACTCCCAGAAAATTGGTGTGTATGTGTGTGTGTGTGTGTGTGTGTGTGCATGTGTTCCTCTCTGAGGCAGTTCCATAAGTTGGAAGACAGACATACCATTATCCCTGAGGCTGTGTGTATTCTTTCCTTAACATGAAATGCTACCAGCTCATTTGGCCTTTTAAAAAAATAATTAATTAATTAATCTGTTTGCTTACTATTTATTTACTTATTTATTTATCTAGTCTGGAACTAGAACCCTCTCCAGTTGCTTTCTTTGGAATACATCTGAGTTTGTTTATGATGGAGAAAAATGTGGTACTGGGGACCAGACCCATTTTAAGGCTGGAATATCTAGGGAACAGGAGAGTAGGACTCTTTCTTCCCACTTAGAGATTCTGTACTTCCATCAGACCCAATTAAATCTAATTTGAAACCTAGATACTCAGTTCTAGTATTCAGAAATCTAGATACTTCAGCTTCTATTGAAGAATATCCTGTATCTTTTGTACTTAGAGTTTGCTGAGAAGCTTTGCTTCTCCTCTTCTGTGCTGAGGAGTTGTTTTGGACTCAGGTAGAGGAATGTGTATTTTTGGAGGGAGTGAAACTTTAGAGGAAGAGTTTAAAATATTTAGATGAGTACATAAGAGAAGCAGTTACACCAAGATGGAGGGAGCCGTTCTGTACTCCTCAGATGCTATTTGGTGACATTCTTAGCATTTGGTTTGGTGGAAGCTAATGGTCTCCTAAGTTAGGAGATTTCAACAAGATTTTATCTGTTAGTCACAGGGTGCTAGTTCTGACACAGAGGTGGATGAGGATAGCTGATGTACCCACCAGGTATTTTGAATTTGCCTTGATTTATAGTTTTTCTTTGTTCCTTTAAAACTATAAAACTCTATGAAATTGCTTCCACATTGAAATGTGGAATCTGAGGTAACCTAAATCTGCACTCCCAAGATCACTCAAATATGGCTCCAAAAAAAAGTCTTATTTTCTTTAAAAAGATTTAGGTGACACAGAGTTATACATACTTATGAGGTAGAATGTGGCACTGCAGAACACATTCACAGTGTGTGATGATCTCATTAGAATGATTGGCATGCTCATCAACTAAAGCACATCACTTTTTTTGTGTTGTCGCATTCAAAATCCTCTCTGTTAACGAGCTGGAAATATGCAGTTGGATGTCATCAACCAGTTACCCTACAGAGCCATAGTATGTTCGAAAGTATTCCCTTCCAGTGGCATCCTTGTACCTACTAATGATCTCTCCACATGAACATTCCTTTTCAGTTACTGGCAACCATTAGTCTCTCTACTTGCATGTGATTAATTTTGTTAGCTTTAGGCAAATTTTAAAAGGCTCAGAAAGTTCTCATTTATGTCGTCCTTATCCTGGCTTATCTCACCCAACACAACGCCCTCTGTTTCTCTTTACACTGCCAGAAATGATGGAACTTCACTATTTTTCATAGCCAAATAACATTTCCTCATGTTTTCTTCATTCAACCATCAATTGGTATATTCCTAGGTTGATTCTGTATCTTGGCTAATGTAAACATGGGAATGGAGCTAATAGAAATTATACTGACACAAGCCTCTCAGGGTCTTTTTTAACCCATACTTTTATGTATTCCTTCTGCATGTTGATTACATCATCAATGGAAATAAACTCATCTCCTAAGAGGTTTATGAGGACTATGTAAACCATCATACAGAAACTGGTCAGAATGCAACAAAAACACAAGTGATAATTGAAGAAAATTATTGTAAATAGATAAGCAAGTCCAGTCTATAAAACTGTCTTTTAATTTTACAGTTGTTATCATGCAAAGGAGCCTTGATGTTTTA
>CABHPQ010161440.1:0-39127 GCA_902168405.1 Peromyscus aztecus | reverse complement strand
GTTGGTGATATAACTTTAGAACATTGTATAATATCAGATTTATTGAATATAGTAAAAACTCTAAAAAGCAAAATTAAGTTGTGCATCATTACAAAGCTTAGCCAGTTCTTAAGTATTATTTGTGGCATTTAAGTTTCATTTTAGTCTCTCCCTATTTTTCTTTTTTCTGTACTGAGAAAGCTTTATACTGTAATGATTTTTTCCAGTACTTTATGTGTATTTTTAAAAGGTATAAGCCATGATTGACGTTCACTGTATCTTTTGAATATGAATTAAAACTCATCATTATATTACTTTGTCATGTACCAGTTTAAAACAGTCATAGAAACAGTCTTTTACAATGAAAGAGAAATTATTTTGAACATTTGTGGAAGACAAACTATAAATAATTTACTTCTGTTGTAGAGCTGTTTACGATCTGTGCTTGAACAAATAGCTGCATATGGCCAGGTTGTGTTTCGGCTCCAGGAGTTCATTGATGAAGTCATGGGGCACAGCTCTGAAAGTCTATCACCTGGAAATGGTTCTGTACCTAAGAAGCCGCCTGAAGCCCCCTTTAGAACCTACCAGGCTTTCATGTGGGCCCTCTACAAGTATTTCATTAACTTCAAAGAGGAACTTACAGAGATTGAGAAGTGCATCATCAGTAGTGGTAGGTAACTTTTTTAATTCATAAGCTACCTAAGTTATTTTGAATAGTATTAAAATTATTCATTTTTGACAAAAGGTTTAAAATTATATTGTAAATAAGTAATTCTTATGGATATATCCATTTTAAAAGTGATTTTCAGGCTTGGGAGATAGCTCAGCAGATAAATGTGTTTGCTGCCAAGCTTTACAACCTGAGTCCAATCTGTAGGACCTGCATGATAGAGGAGAAAACCAGTTCCTACACGCTATGCTCTACCTCCACATGTGTCCTGTGGCACACACACGTCTGCCTACTACCCCTACCACCACCCAAACCCACATGCACACACACACACACACACACACAAACAAATAAGTGTAACAGAAATGTTAAATAACTTTTGAAGCTCCCTTAAATTTATGTTTTTAAGCCATTTGTCTGTGTGAAAATTCAAGAACTACAGAACAAAGTCCAGTGAACACTATTGCTCCAGTTCCCTCCCATGACAGACAGCTTCTTGTACCTCCTTTAGAGGGCGCTACGTATGCATGTGAGAGCCCCTTCATTTCCTTTACAAAAACTGTTGTTAATGCCATTGTCCGGTTCTCAACGGTGGACATTTGATTATTGTCACTCTGCTGTTCCAGGATAGCTGCAATGATTACCACTTACACATTGCAGTAGTTACACACATGCAGACTGGAATTCATAGGCCAGAGAGTATATATGATGACATATGTGACTTTTGCTAGATTGTCCTATATTTCTCTACAATTATCTCTACAACTAAATGTAGATAAATTTATGCTTTGTCAGCAGGATCTTGTTATATGTTACTAAGCTTTTGTTCTTTACCAGTATGAGAGGTATAAAATGGTCAACCAGTATGTGGTTTTTGTTTTTCCACCTTTAATTTTCTATTTTATTATTTATATATGTGTGTGTGTATACACACACACACACACACACACACACACACATATATAAGCTAGGGACAGAGTTGTACAAAGAGCTCCTGTGTTCCCTTGTTTCTCTCAGTGGTGGAATTTCCCATAATTATAGTGTAGAGTCAGCTCAGAAACTGACAAGTCACAGCAGCACATTAGCCAGGCTGCAGGCCCAGCCGTATGGGAGGCATAGTGTCTTTGTGATGGGCTGTTTTGCCACAAGTATAAGTACTGTACAACCACTTTGATGTTCAGGGTAAGGAGCTGTGCCACTACCGTTCAGGAATGTGGTTGGTTGGGGAACTTGTCTGAGCCGCCCCTTTTCAGCTTCTCCCCTCACAGAACTGGTGGCTTATGGTAGGGGAAGTTTGCTTTAAGTGAAGTGGAATACCTTTCTGTTACATTAAAGCTATTGTCTTTCCCTTTCTGGAATCTGTCAGTTCCCTTATACATTATTTTTGTCTGAATTATCTTTTTCTCCTTGGCTTATGGGAGTTCCTTCTTTAAGGAAGATAGACTATTAAAGATATAATATTAAGATTGATATTAAACCCGCCATCTGGCTATGCCATTCCATATGTCAAAGAAATAGCATTCATTATTAGCATGAGTATTATGTTGGTTCTTCCTTGCTATTCAGTTTGATTTATTGGTACTTACAGATACCACGATAACACTTGCAATAGTGGTGAACAAGTTGGCCCCTCGACTGGCTCAGCTCAAGGTCCTGCACAAAGTGTTCAGTACTGGAGTAGCAGAAGTCCCACCTGACACTCGGAATGTCGTCCGGGCATCTCACCTGCTTAACACCCTGTACAAGGCCATCCTTGAATATGACAATGTTGGAGAAGCCTCTGAGCAAACTGTATGTTGTATTTTTGCCTTATCTAAAGTGATGATGAAAGGGTAGTGGATAGCCTGTCACAATTCCTTGTTAAATGAGGTTTCAGTCATGGTATACCAGACGGTTCAAAGTTTCACAGTTAGCTTCCAAATTCAAGGCTGTCATATTAGTTTTAATTACCAAAAGAAGCAGAAGGATGAAGCAAGAAGTGAAAATACCTGCTTGACTTATATAGATATTTATAATAAACCTTTTTACATAAAACACAACCAGGAATGGTGGTGTACACCTTTAATCCCAGCACTCAGGAGACAGGTGCAAGGCAGATCTTTAAGTTGAAGGCCAGCCGGTCTACATAGCAAATTACAGGCCATCAAGAGCTGCATAGCGAGACTCTTTCTAAAAAAAAACAAGAAAGAGGTCACAAGTCTATGACACGAAGTGTCTAAAGTAGTCACATAGTAAGAGACTTAGAGGGGCTGGTGGGGTTTCAGTGTAAATGTATTTAATGTACTAAACTTACTTATTAAAATGGCTAAGATGGTGGTGCAGTCAGGAGGCTGAGCAAGAGGATTGTGAGTTTGAGATGGTACTGGGCTGCATGGCCAGACCCCATCAAAAACTAGAAGCCAGAGCCGGGCAGTGGTGGCAAACGCCTTTAATTCCAGCACTTGGAAGGCAGAGCCAGGCGGATCTCTGTGAGTTCAAGGCCAGCCTGGACTACCAAGTGAGTTCCAGGAAAGGTGCAAAGCTACACAAAGAAACCCTGTCTTGAAAAACCAAAAAAAAAAAAGCCTAGAAGCTGGGTGTGGTGCCACACACCTTTGACAGGTGAATCTCTGAGTTCGAGGCCAGCCTGGTCTACAAAATGAGTTCTAGAACAGCCAGAGCTGTTAGACAGAGAAACCCTGTCTCAAAAAAAATAAGTTTCAAGCCTCAGGCTCTCTCCATAGCCCTGGCAGTCCTGCCGTCGACACTGCAACTGAGGCTGTACCATCACCCGTGGCCTCTCCTTGCTTCATGTGGTGCAGGCCTCAGCTACTCTCCATGACCTCTCCATGCCTTTAAAACCAGTACATATGAGAGACTCTTGCACATTGCCAAGTTTGACTGTCACCATTCGACGCCACCTTGGCCCCCTCTGGACCACAGCTTCTGTGTTCTCATCCTGAGGAAATGCTCCCTGAAGAGTTTGCCTCAAAGATGCTGGTCTCCAGTTAATTATAGCCAATTCTTCAGCACCAGCTGACCAGAAACCACAGATTCTTAATTTGCATACATCATGTGAATGTTCCCAGTAGAGTCTTAGAGGGACTCTCTGACTTCCCACTGAATCTTCACAAGCCAAATCATCATCTGCATTTCTCTCAGCATCCTTGTTTGTTTGTTTGTTTGTTTGTTTGTTTGTTTGTTTGTTTGTTTGTTTCGAGACAGGGTTTCTCTGTGAAGCTGTGGGTGTCCTGGAACTCACACTGTAGACCAGGCGGCCTCGAACTCACAAAGATCCGCCTACCTCTCCCTCCCAAGTGCTGAGATTAAAGGTGTGTACCACTACCTCAGGCTTCTCTAGCATTCTTGTCTGCCAAGCTCCTACACATAGCACTAAGCTCTAAGTACTCAGTGGCTTTTTCATTCCAAAGTTCCAAAGTCCTTTCATGGTCTTCCCCAAACAGCATAGTCAGGTCTCCCATACAAATAGCCTACTCTCTGGTTCCAGTTTCTGTCCAAAATTGCTTTCTCTTGCTGTGATAAACACCATGCCAAAGGCCACTTGGGAAGGAAAGAGTGTATTTGGCTTATACATCCATGTTATATATGGTGCATTATCCAAGGAAGCCAGGGCAGAAACTCAAGCAGCACAGAGGTAGGAAGCTTGGAGGAATGCTGCTTACTGGCTTGCTTCTCG
Organism: Peromyscus aztecus; assembly: GCA_902168405.1. Lineage (NCBI taxonomy): Eukaryota > Metazoa > Chordata > Mammalia > Rodentia > Cricetidae > Peromyscus > Peromyscus aztecus. The sequence goes on along the minus strand of CABHPQ010161440.1, from coordinate 34,799 downwards.
TGGCTTGCTCAGCCTGGTTTTTTATGCAACACCAGGGCCACCTGCCTAAGAATGGCACTGCCGTCAATGGGCTGGGCCGTTCCATATCAATCAAGATCAAGAAACTGCCCCACAGACTTGCCTACAGGTCTGTCTGATGCAAGAGTTTCCTCAGTTGAGGTTCCCTCTTCCCAGATGACCCTAGCTTGTTTCAAGTTGACAGAAAAATAAATCAGCACAGAGGGTTCTCCTATGAAAGAGGCACTTTATATTTATCTCATAGTTAGATGGACTTTTTAATAAGAATCTTAAAAGTATATGTTTTGAGAATTTCAACTTCTTTGTTTCAAAAAGTATGCAGATACAGTCACTTTAAAGTCATTTTGAAATGTTTAATCTTAGCCTAGTGCGAGGAGCTCTGAAGACTAACCAGGCAGGGTCTCACCCTTAGGTCTCCCTCCTGTTCTCTCTCTGGGTGGAAACAGTGCGGCCCTACCTCCAGACCGTAGATGAATGGATCGTGCATGGGCACCTGTGGGATGGTGCGAGGGAGTTCATCATACAGAGGTGAGGCTTTGCATTGAGTCCAGGGGATGCTAGCTGCTGGCATTTATTTGATACCACATCAAAACTGAATGCTTTGTTAGGTTTCACAGGGAACTGAGAGGGTAGGTTGGTGGTGGGGGTACTGCTACCATAGCACCGGCATGTTCTGCTGCATCTTTATAAAGGTGTCAGGTCCCAACCAATGGAAAGCATCTTTGAGTTTCATGGCAGTTCGCATCTTTTCATAGCAGCATATTTTTGAATAGTTTTGAAATGTATACTGCTTCCTGTGAGATGAACTTAAATGACATCATGTTACAAACTATTTCCATTGTAAGTTATCAATAAGATATGACAATAGTATAGGGTTTTAAGGCACTTATTTGTTTGAGACAGTTATCTCTTAAAATAAGCTACATATTGTCTTCTTAACATAATAATTAAATATTAAATTTATTTACTTAAAGTAAACAAAGAAAAATCTTAATCCATTTATAACAATTTCCCTTTAGTCAATTTCTGAACTCATAAGCTATAATGAAAAATTACTTGTAATGTTTCTAAAGGGAACTAAATAGTCATACTCTGTTTAATTCCAATTTAGGAAAGTATTTCACTTAAATTTTAATTAAATGGAGAGTATTTATTTTTGTACATTAAACTGACTGAGGTTAGATGAAAACTACTCCATTTTGTCTTAAGATCATTTTACTAACAGCTGATGTTACTGCTATGCTATTGTGTTAAAGGAACATAAATTAACCTTAAAAGACTTTGACTCTCCATAGGAACAAAAATGTTCCGGTAAATCACAGAGACTTCTGGTATGCAACCTACACTTTGTACAGCGTGTCAGAGAAGACAGAAAATGAAGACAAAATGAGTGACAATGCCAGTGCCAGTTCTGGCAGTGACCAGGGTCCCTCCAGCAGACAGCACACCATGGTGTCCTTCCTCAAGCCTGTCCTGAAACAGATTATAATGGCCGGCAAGTCAATGCAGCTGCTGAAGAACCTGAACTGTGCAGAGGGCTCTGCGTGTCAGGCGGCAGCCAGAGGTAGCCCGTCCTTTCTCTGAATGTCTTCTTTGGCTTGGCTTAACTGTTTCATTCACCGTTGTCATTGCCAAACACAAAGTAGTGACCGAAGCTGTTCATGTCCGTGGAAATTATCGCCATGGTTTTTGGTTGGCTTTTTGGTTTTTTGAGACAGGGTCTCTCTGCATAGCCCTTGCTGTCCTAGGACTCACTCTACAGACCAGGCTAGTCTTGAACTCAATGATCTTCTTGCCTCTGCTTCCCAAGTGCTGGGATTAAAGGTGTTCACTATCACACTCAGTTATCACCCTGGTTCTTTAAGTAATATTTTTTCTTTTAAAATTTCATACATTTGCACAATATATTTTAATCATATTCACCTCTGACTCTTCCCTGTCCAACTCTTCCTAGGCTTCCCCCAACACATCTACCTCCCAGCTCTGTGTCCTGTTAGTGTTATGTTTTTATAACCCACTAAATCCGATTAGTTCTGCTCATAGGCACATGGGTATGGGCATCCTAACACTGGCCACACCCCCAAAGAAGTTACTCTCCCTCAGTAGCCATTGGCCTACAATAGCTCATTGACTTGGAATGTGGCCTCAGGAGCCTCTCCCTCAGTTTTTCTGGCTTGGTTTTGTGCAGGTAACCACTGCTCCTGTGAGTTGATAGGTGCAGTGGCCATGGCTTGTCCATAAGGCAGCATTTCACATCATCTGCATCCTCTAGCTCTTACATTCTCTCCACCCCCTCTTCCTGGATGTTCTCTGAGCATGGTGCGGGAGGTGAGATTGATACAGATTCCCATCAGTGGCTAAGCATTTGTCACTTACTCTCATCACTTTGAATAGGTAAGAGTTCCACCTACAGGAAAAAGAAGCTTATTTGAACAAGGTTGAGAGCAAGACAGATCTTGGGTGTTGTGGTTATTTTTTGTCAGCTTAACACAAGCTAGAGGCATTTGAGAACTGGGGCTCTAAATTGAGAAAACGTGTTCATATGATTGCCTTTAGACAAGTCTGTAGAACTTTTATTATTATTATTAATGATTGATGTGGGGGAGCACAGCCTACTGTGGGTATGCCAACCCTGAGCAGATGATCTGAGTTTTGGAAGAAAGCAGACTAAGGAAGCCATGGGGAACAAACAGTAAGCAGCATTCCTCCATAACTTCTGCTTCAGGTCCTACCTTGAGTTCCCTTCGTGATGAACTACAACTGTAAGCTAAATAAACGCTTTTGCTCCCAAGCTGCTTTTGGTCATGGTATTTAACACAGCGATAGACACCCTAACTGAGGCATTTAGAAGGCAATTTGACAACATGGCTTTTTAGCAAAACAAACAGTAGGTTCCCCCATTGGGCCTGTAACCAACTGAGTGAGCCCTGAGTCTTTGACCAGTTTTCAATACCAACCTGAGTTACTTCCTGTGGAGCAGGCCTCAAACCAACCCAAAAGCAGTTGGTTAACCACGTAAACTGTATGCCACTGTTGTACCACTGTGCATATTTTTCCTGGCAGACTGGCTTTGCAACATTCAGGGTCCAGTGATAGGTAAGACTGATGATAGCTTTTCTTCCCCAGCACCCTGTACAGCACCTTTTACTACCGTAAAAGCTAGCCAGTGGGGAGAAAACTTTCCTGTCAGTTTGAGATTGGTTTCACTGTGTCCACATGCAAAGTATGTGGTGTCTTCAGCAATAGGGTCTTGCCATCTAGTTGAGTAACCAAGAGCAATGGTAGTCATTGGTGTCGCCATGATTGAATGAAATTATACTGTTCTTGATAGAAAAACCAACTCTCTGCTATTTCTTTTTATTCTTTTTTTGTTTGGTTTTGTTTTTTGTTTGTTTGTTTTTCAAGACAGGATTTCTCTGTGTAGCTTTTGGAGCCTGTCCTGGAACTCACTTTGTAGACCAGGCTGGCCTCGAACTCACAGAGATTCACATGCTTCTGCCTCCTGAGTGCTGGGATTAAAGGCATGCGCCACCACCACCTGCCCTCTGTATTCTTTTAAATATAATTTCTATTTGATTTTATTTGTCCCGTTCTTCTGTCCTATGACACCAGCTCTTTCCATGGGCTTTGGGTGGAGGTCATGGGGCAGCACCAGCAGGTCTGAATCTTAGTTGGAGTGTTTCAGTCCTTCGGGGCTTTGTGAGACAGTTTCCTGACCACCTAGCTATGGGTGGCACAGCCCACACTGAAATCTAGCTTGACATGGAGCTTGGAAAGTACATGAGGGTCAGAGTCACTTTGGCTTTGGAACTGACCCTGGTGGCAGTGGCCTCTACTTGTCCTTTATTTTACGTGTGTAAGTGTTCTGCTTGCTTATGTGTCTGTGTCCTCCACATATGCCTGGTGCCCGGAGGTCAGAAAGGAGCGTCCAGTTCCCTGAGCTTGTAAGGTGCCGTGAGGGTGTTAGGAATCGAGCCTGGGTCCTCTGTAAGAACAACAAGTACTCTTAAACAATGAGCCATCTCTCCAGCGCCCCAATCTTCTTAATGGCCTTGTCCTTGTCCTCTGGCACACACTGGCTGAGGTTCATGCAGTGAACTGGCCATGGTCCCTCTGCTTCTTTTCTTTCCTTTTTCTTTTCCTCTTTTGGTCTAGGATAGAGCCAGGATCTGACAGGATCCAGTGCCTCTGGCATGTTCAGGGTGGTACACTGTTTTGCTTTTGGATGGACCCTAGCAAGTTTGAACTTGGTAATTCAGTTCAGATAATGCTCAGACATTTTAAGAAATCTTTGTAACTGTTTGGGAATACAGTTTAAGTAAATTAAAGCTTTGTAAGCTGACTGAAAAGACTTGAGTGGGGTCCACATTGTTTGGGTTTTAAGCTACCTTAATGCTCTCTTAATTATTTTACCATATCTACCTTAGATTTTTGCTTTGTGGAGATTCCTTTTTAACTAACTAATAAACTATAGTGAGTTTTGCTGGGCCAGTGCTGGGAGTGATTTCTGTGGAGTGACTGCAGTAAGTCTTTCTGTAATCTTAAACAGTAAGGTAGTAACTGAAGTTTAACTCTTCTTCAAGTATTATTCTGTTCAGAGTAAAATTAGCTTATTTAGCATGATAGGTAATCAGAAATGTTGCAGTTTAATTGAGAATAAAAAGTGGTTTTTGACATTTATTTTTATTTGTGTGTGTATGTCATGTATGTACGTGTCTGACCTATAGAGGCCAGAAGAAGGCATTGGATTTCTTAAAGCTGGAGTTACAGGCAGTTGTGAGCCACTTGAAGTAGGTGCTGGGAACCAAACTAGCGTCCTCTGCAGGAGCAGTATGCTTTCTTAGCTGCTGGGTCATCTCTCCCATCTCCAACCCCAGTTTTATATGTCTGTCTGAGTATATGTCACATGTAGTAAGGCTGATGATGGAGGACAGAGAGGGCGTCAGGTCCTCTGCAACTGAAGGTAACAGGCAGTGTGAGCTTTCTGATGTGGGCACTGGGATCCAGACTCGGGTCCTCTGGAAGAGCAGTGGGAGCACTTAACTGCATATCCATCTCTCCAGCCTGGGAAACATACTGAGACTGCTTTTGAGAACAAAATTCATCCCGTGTATTTGTATTTCAGATGCAGAAAGAAAAAGCTTATATACCCTCTTTCTGGAATCTATACAGTTGCGTCTTCAACATGGAGAAGATTCGACTCCACACATTCTTACTGAACAGCAGGCAACCAAAGAGAACTTAATAAAGATGCAGTCCATTGCTGAAAGGCATCTTGAGCTAGATGATATTCATGACCCACTGCTGGCCATCAACTTTGCAAGGTGATAGCATATATACCATATTTTCAGTGACTGAGATATACTTTGAGTAATACAAAGTAAGTAATACTTTGTAATGGTTTCTGCCAGGTAGGTCTTTCCCTCCTTAAACACAAAAGCCTGTCCTTTCTAACAGATGGACAAGAAGATGTGTGTTCACCTATGTCAGATGATAATTTTGCCCCCTCGTTTATGAAAGTATACAGATGTGACCCCGCTGACTTAGGGGGTACCCTACACCCCCTAGAATATTGTAGCTCACCTAGCTATGCTTCTGAAAATCTGGACAGGCTCTTGCACTGTCTCCTTCTGTATTACACGTGTCTGGGGCTTAGAATGCTTTCAGGAACTTAACTCCAGTGGAATAAGACATCGGTGCCCTTGTGATTTCCTACTGTCTGATAACTATTTACTGTATAACACTCACCGAAGAACTAATTCCAGCACTGACCCAATGGCAGCAGTGATCCAGAAAGGATGTTCTTGGGGGGAAGGTTACTTTCTGTAATGGTTGATAATTGGAAACTCAAGGTAAAATGGGACTCTAGGTTTTGGTTTATTAGAATTCTGTCAATAGCAGCTCGTAAAATGACTCATTCACATTTTCATATTGAAGGTTGTATTTGGAGCAGAGCGACTTTCATGAGAAGTTTGCTGGTGGTGACATCTGTGTGGATAGATCATCAGAGTCTGTGACGTGCCAGACTTTTGAATTAACGCTGAGGTCTTGCCTCTATCCTCACATTGATAGACAGTACCTACATTGCTGTGGAAATCTCATGCAGACCTTAAAAAGAGATTTCAGGTAAAAAGGAGTAATTTAGCTCTGGAAAAAATCAGTTGTTAATAACCAGTGGATTTTTTTCCCTTCTTTTCTCCTTGTTTTCTCTTTTTTCTTTCTTTTTTGGTTTTGTGAGTATTTGTTTTTGGTACTGAAAGTCAAGTACTGGAGCCTTCTGTAGGATAATCTTTAAAGTCTGTATTTCAAGCAAACTTTAATTAAAGAATGGATATGTAGTTAACTATTTTGAAAAAAATCAATTAACCATCAAGATTTAAGTATGTTGTAACTAACTTATTATATGAGAATCTGTGTCAAAAGACATACCAAAAGAAAAAAAGACACCCTCAAAACATGTGCACAAAGTATGCTTTCAGAAGAAAAACATAAAATTACTTGCTAATAGATAACTAGTTCTAACTTAACCTAGTTATCTGACAAGTTCTAACTTAAAATCTCCATAAAGTTCATAAAACTAAATGTCTTAGTTAGCTTTCTATTGCATGATGAAACAGTGACCCAAAGCAACTAAGGAGGAAAGGGTTTATGTGGCTTACACTTACAATTCATCAGTGAGGGGGCTGGAGAGATGGCTCAGTGGTTAAGAGCACTGGCTGCTCTTCCAGAGGTCCTGAATTCAATTCCCAGTAACTACATGGTGGCTCACAATCATCTATAATAGGATCTGATGCCCTCTTCTGGCGTGCAGGTACACACATAGGGCACTCATACATAAAATAAAAATAAATAAAATTAACATCAACAACAAAAAATAACAGTTCATTATTGAGGGAAGCCAAGGCAGAAACTTGAGTCAGGAGCTGAAGCGAAGACCACAGAAGAACACTTATTAATTGCTCCCCATGGCTTAGCCTGCTTTTTTTATATAACTCAGAACTCAGTGTGTTCTGTTCCATGTCTTCTCTCTTTTCAAGGTTGGTGGAGTACTTGCAAGCCATGAGGAATTTTTTCTTGATGGAGGGTGGAGACACCATGTATGATTTCTATACTTCAATTTTTGATAAAATAAGAGAAAAGGAAACCTGGCAGAATGTGTCTTTTCTTAATGTCCAGCTCCAAGAAGCAGTAGGACAACGCTATCCTGAAGATAGTTTACGGTAACAGATGGGGGCACCTTTCACTTTAAGAAGTATAAAGTAAACCAAATGCCAAGAAATCAGCTGAGTTTTTACATACTGTTCTTAGTCACTAATGATCAAAATACCTAACAGGGGCCCCTTCAGGCAGCTTGATTGGCTCACAGATTGAGAGACTTGGGTGTTTTGTGGCAAGGAGGATGCAGTTAAGTAGAGCAGTCAATGTCTTGGCAAAGGGAATATGATAATGCAATAGGGATGTAGGATCGGAAACAGCGCCAGGGATAACACACTCCCTAGGACTCCTCGGTGAACTACTTATTCCCGCTAAGCCCACCTCCTAACTTTCCAGAACCTCCCGAAATAGCTCCACTTTCTGAAGATGAAGCATTCAAGTCATTCATCTGTGGAGGATGTTACATACTCAGACCACATCACATACATTATTTTATCTTCACATTAACCCTACAACTTACTTTGCAGATTAGAAACTCAAAGCTGACCCAGGCAGTGATGGCGTATGCCTTTAATCCCAGCACTCAGGAGGTAGATACAGGCAGATCTCTGAGTTCAAGGCCAGCCTGGTCTACAGCACAAGTTCCAGGATAGCCAGGGCTGCACAGAGAAACCCTGTCTCAGAAAACCAAAAAAGAAAAAGAAGGAAAGAAAATCAAAGCTGAGATATGGTGGCATATTCCTGTGGTACCAGGTACTTGAGGTCTGAAACAAGGAGATCATTTGAGCCTGGGAATTTGGGGCCAGCCTTTATCTCCAGACAGAACACAAAGAAAAGGCTAAGGGGATGATTCAGTGGATAAAGGACTTGCCACACTAGCCTGAGGACCAGAGTCTGGACCCCAGCACCCACATAAAATAGCTATATGGGCATGATGGTCCAACTGTAATCCCAGCACTTGGGAGGTGTCAGGTGGTAGGAAGAGAATCTTGAGGGCAAGTAAGGTTTAGGTTCAGTGAGAACCCTGCCTCAGTGGAGTAAAAACTGATTAACTTCTGACCTGTACACAGACACACACAAATACACAAACACAGTGCACACACGATACATATATGCACCTCCCACCCCCAAAAAAGAAGGGGAGAGGGTGAACTAAATTGGCAGCTGATATGGACTGTTAAGTGAGTGGCGAGCAGGTGGAGACCAACCGACTTGTTGGGGATGGTGGCTTCTATGGTGTTTCTGTTTGAAGTTCCTATGCATTGCTAGTGCTAACTTTTATCAGCCCTGCCTCCTTGAAGACATTCATAGCCTCTCTGGCAGGCCAAGTTCTCCTGAATGGCTTAGCCTTGCTCTCCTCCACCACAAGGGACTTGACCCTCAGAATGACAGCCATTATCATACTCAGGCCCCTCCTGTATGCCTCACACCAGACAGAAAAAGCTTTTCACTGTCAGGCTTCATCTTCCCAGCCTCCTGTCTTACACACTTACACACCATGTTCTCTCCTACTGCATTTCACAGTGCAGGGACTTGCAAATGTTTGTGACTTGCCCAAGTGCTGTTCTTCCTCACTTCCAGGCCTTCTTCAGTGGTGTGCTCTCCCACTCGTGGCCAAATAGTCAGTCTTGTCTACTCACTAGTGCACCTTGTGTTTGCTGTGCCATGAAAGCAGCTCTACTGACCAAACCGGAGGCAGGACACTCAGATTCCTTCATCTGCATAGGAAGCTCTTAGTGACTGTTGATGTAACAAACTTAAAATCGAAATTAGTTCTATCAAGTCCATGTGCCATGAAGTAAGTTGGCTAGTTCATATTATTCACACACTGCCCTTACTTCTTACTTCCTGGAATCCTTATTTTAAATCTTCCATAATGTGCATCCAGGTTATCATCTTCTAGTATCTCAGTAACTGTAGTGAGATCACTAACAGGACCTGTATGAGAAAAGGACACTTCTTGAATAGTGCCTGGCCCATGGATATTTCTCCGTTCTGTGTTCTTTCTTTCTTCAGAAAGTAATGTTCAAGCCACCCCGAAGTGCATAGATAGAGCAATACACAGCACCTGCAGCAAAAGCAACCCCCACTGGGCACAGTCTAGGACACTTACCAAGGAGCAGTTCTTGTAGGCCTTTCCCCAACCCCTGCACTTAAGGCCCAGTCTTTTTAGCTTGACTTTGACTAGAATTAAGCTCCTGGCCTATTCTCAAACTTTTTTTAATTCTCATTAACTTATTAACATGGTCAAGTATTTTTTATAACAAAACCTATTATTTTAAAACTTAATTGGATATTGGGGCACATACACCTGTAATCCTAGCATGGCAAAGGTAGAGTCGTGGGATCTCAAGTGTGAGGCCAACCTACAGTATATAGTCAGAGACTGTCTCAGAAACCAGACGTGGTGGCAGATCATTTGGGAGGCTGAGGCAGAGAGGTCACCATGAGTTCAAGGTCACGTACATACCAGGACCTTGTCTCAAAAAAAATTGCTAGCTGTAGTAGCTCATTTCTATAATTCTAACACTCAGGAGGCTGAGGCAGGAGGATCGCCATACATTTGAGGCAAACTTGGGCTTTACATTGAGACCTTGTCTCAAGAAGTGGGGCAGAGATGAGGGGGACCAAAACAATACCATTCATTTCTAAAACCAAGTTCCAGATCTGAGGTATATGCTGGAAAATGTAAGTTCAGTCGCATATTTATATTGAATGGAATGTTGAAGTGGGGTTGGTGGTTGTGTGGTGCTGTTATTGTCAGGACCTCACTCACAGCCCCAAGTGTGGTACCACTGAGGGCTACTCCTTGCGCATGAATCAGTGAAAGATATTAGAACATTTTTATGTGCACGTAGTAGTATCACAAACTAAAACTGAAACTTCTTCATTTAGTTTATCTATATCTTTTGAAAATGTTGATACAACTAAGAAGAAACTACCTGTTCATATCTTAGATGGTCTTACCCTAAGCTACAAGGTAAGCACTAATCATTTTTTTATAAAAATTGTTTTTTATTAAAACTAGGGTATGCATGTAAAATTATATTTTTGTTTTTGTAGGTCCCATGGCCTGTGGACATTGTCATAAGTGTAGAATGTCAAAAAATTTATAATCAGGTGTTCCTTCTCCTATTGCAAATAAAATGGGCAAAATACAGCCTAGATGTTCTACTGTTTGGTGGTAAGATTTGATTTCAATAAATTAACTCTAATTTGACTTTAGTCCTAGAAAAATTTTTATAGGTTTTCCTTATTTTTTTATATGTAAACAAATAGCAAACTGGCACAGGGGTATGGCAGGCAGCAGTTTTACCAAGCCCCTACAAGAATGAAGTTTGGGGCTGGAGGGATAGCTCAGCAGTGAAGAGTGCTTGCTGCTCTTCCAACGGACCCATTTCAGACAGCTCACAACCACTTCTGTGCCAGGTCCAAGGTATCAGGTCCCGTCTTCTGACCTCTGCAATGTGCAGTGCATACACACATACACATGCGACATTCCCTCACATGACATCCACTCCCACATACACAAAAATAAGAAAGTATCAGGAACTCATAGGGTTGATCTTAAATGTAATAATCTTATAAGGAATTGACATCCAAAAAGTTTAGTGAGGGTCTGGCAGAGATTTTACATCTCAACAGTGGTAACAAGTATTTATTTACCATTTATCTGTCCCCCATGTTTTCCCAGTGCTGGAATTAACAGATGTGTTAATAATGACTGGTTTATTCAGTGCTGGGAAGTAAACCCAGGGCCTCAAGCATGCTAGGCAAGCACTCTACCAACTGAGCTACAGCTACAGCCTCATGAAACTTGGTGGTTTACCTTCGCAAGGCATAAATATGTCCTTGTTAGGTTCCTAGTCTGCTGACGCCGCATCCCTCATCTCATGTAAGGGTATGTACAGTGGCTTTCACTTAATTCCCATGTTTTCCTTTCAATCTTTATAGAACTAGCTAATGCTGCTGAAAGATCCCAAGGAAAAGAAGACCTGCGTGAACAAGACACACTCTCCCAATTTGGACCACCCAAAGAATCATTAAGACAGCAGATTCATCGCATGTTTCTCTTAAGAGTGAAGCTCATGCACTTTGTGAATAGTTTACACAACTACATCATGACCAGGGTTGGTATTTGTTCATCTCCTCAGTTCTTTGTCACATGGAGGTGGTAGTTCAAAGAGAACACTGATCATGTATTTGTAACTACAAAAGAGCCACAGAACACTTAGAGATCGTGAAAAATGAAAGATATACATAATTTCATCATAAAATAACATGGCAATGAGAGGTAATACGTTTTTAAATAAATATTTTTATTTTTTGAGAATTTCATACAACGTATTTTGATCATATTTACCTCAATCCCTCCCCTTGGCTCCTCCCAGATCTACTTCCTATACACAATTTCATGTCCTGTTTATTTATTTTTAATTAGCCCATGTACTTCAGTTTGTGCTGTCCATATACTCCTGGGTGGAAGCCCCATGCATAGAAGTATGATTGACCTAGTAGGAGCCATACTTCTGAAAAGAAACTGACGCTCCATCTCCTAAAAGCCATCGCCTATCATAGCTCCTCAGTTACAGGTGGGAGCTCCTGGATCCCTTCCCACTCTGTGCTGGAGTGTTGACTGCCTTGATCTTATGCAGGCACGCCCAGCTGCTGGGTGCTTCCTGGGTGCAGCAGTCCTGTGTGTTAGAAGACACTGCTTGTGCTTTGTCCTCCCTGATCACCCGGCTCTTACAGTCTTTCCACTTCCTCTTGCACTAAGTGAGAGGGAGAAAAGGCAGGCAGGCAGGCAGGCAGGCAGGGGAGATAGCTCAGTTGCTAAAGTGCTTGCCAAAAAAGCATTAATGACTGAGTTTGGATCCCCAATACCCACATAAAAATCTAGGTGTGGCCTGGCAGTGGTGGAACACACCTTTAACCCCAGCACTCAGGAGGCAGAGGCAGGCGGATCTTTGTGTTTGAGGCCCGCCTGGTCTACAGAGTGAGTCCCAGGACTATACAGAGAAATCCTGTCTGGGGAGGGTGTGGGGGCAGGGGGGAGGAGCCAGGTGTGGTTACACACACCTAGGGAAGGAGGCAGAGACAGGAGAGTCTTGGCTTGCTAGTCGTGCAATCTGGACAAGTGGGTGAGTGCTAATAAAGCTTCTTGTCTTTCTCATTCAAGATTCTTCACAGTACCGGGCTGGAGTTTCAGCATCAAGTTGAGGAAGCCAAGGATTTAGATCAGTTGATTAAAATTCACTACAGGTATTTGTCAACCATCCATGATCGATGTCTGCTGAGAGAAAAGGTGTGTAAGATTACATCTCAGGTATAGCAGTGGGGCAAAAGGGAATCTAGGCAAGTGGGGATGCCTTTCTGCTGTGGGATTTTGAATTCTAAAGCTAGCGTCCTGTGCAGTCTTCTCTTAGGAAAGATGGGGTTAAATGGGTTACACATGTGTGCTGCACTACCACCAATTACATATAAGAAAAACATAACTATGTAGAACTGAAAACTTAAGTCTACAGTTAGTCAATGGAAGTGCACCAGTTCATTATGAGTATGTAGAAGTGAATAGTTTTACAGCCATTGGGACTTACGTCTCGGATTCACTGATGAATCCAAATGGCATTCAGGAATGAAAGCTTGCCATCCTGGAGTGCAGGTTTACATCTGACGTGGGCTTGGTTCAGAGCCTTATACCTTGCTTACACATAAAAGATGGTTATTATAATGATGTGCTTTTTCTGTGATGTAAATTAGGAGAAAATATTGGTGTCATTGTCCAAATGTAACAACGTTACAAAGCCCATGTTTTGTCTCCAACATCGATCTTCAGGTCAGCTTTGTGAAGGAAGCCATCATGAAAGTGTTGAACTTGGCGCTCATGTTTGCAGAAGGTTGGCAGGCAGGCCTAGGAGCTTGGCAGTAAGTATGTGCTGTGTGACAACCCATATTGTGACCATTGCAGCTTCCCTTCTAACAAGCATCCTTGACAGAGTCTTCCCACTCCCAGTTTTGGTTCACATACCATTGTAACAATGTAAAAACTGTAAATTAAATTTTTAATTTGAAGGATGGGAGTATAGTTCATTGTCTTAGCTACCAGGCCTAAGGCCTGAAGTTCAATCCTATGTGCTACCAATAATAGAATTTATTTAGTTACACTAGATAGCATCAGGAAAGTCAGTTTTCTTATAAGAGGCAAAACAGGGCTGAAGAGATGGCTCAGAGGTTAAGAACACTGGCTGTTCTTCCAGAGGTCCTGAGTTCAATTCCCAGCAACCACATGGTGGCTCACAACCATCTGTAATGAAATCTGGCTCCCTCTTCTGGCCTGCAGGGATACATGCAAACAGAAAATGTAATAAAAAAAAAAAAAAAAAAAAACTTTAAAAAAAAAAAAAAAAGAGGCAAAACAGTAAAAAAGGAAAAAGAAAAGAAAAACCTGAGGTCTTTTAATTAAAATAAGTTAATATTCTCAGATTATAAAGCTCAAGTTTTATTATAGATACCTTCAGACACTTGGAGAAGTGTAAGGACAACATAACAAACCTGTGTGATTCACCTCAGCAGTTTCTGAGGATGACCAGCTCTGGGTCATGATCCCCCAACCGCTCACACTTGCTGAAACATATTTAAGTAAATTATGGGCATCATGCTGGGTTACTGTCCAATTCTCTGTGTTTGTAAGCTCTAAAAGATAGTGTGTATTTTACTTACAGTGTTTTCACTTGTGTAATATAGAAAGGCAAATGACTTGAAGTCATTATACAGGAAAAGGCCCAGGAGCTCTTTCTTCCAGTCTATCAGGAGCATCTCCAGTTTTGTTCCTAGGCTTGGGATTGAACTCAGGACCTTTCATGTCCTATTTAAGTGGTTTACCACTGAGCTACACTACTAGCCCAGCTGTCATCTTAGGTTAATTTGAATATACCTTCAGTGCTTAGCCTCTGTCTCATTTATGACTTACATGCAATGATAATTTACTTTGCTGAAATAAAGCTCATGGCTGGTGGATTGGAGGGTTGTTTGTGTGCTGGTGCCTATGTGAGGAATATTGGAGGATGCATGTACCTTTGTCTGCGCATCGAGGCCACAAGAGTGTGTCTGGGTGTCCTCCTCCTCTATCACTCCACCAGTTTTTTGAGGCAGTCTCTCTCCCGGAACCCGGAACTCACATCTCCTTGGCCAGACTGAAAGCTAATAAACCCAGCAACCTTCTTGTCTCCACCCTCTTCAAAGCTGTGGTTACAGGCATGCAAGGGGTTGATGCATGCGTGCGAGGATCCAAATTCTGGATCTCATGGCTGCACAGCAAACACCCTTAACAGCTCGACTGGGTTTTATAACAAAACTTGCATTTAATCCATGTTCATAAAGAGGGGAAGAGTTCACCTCATTGCTTCCGTCATTCAAAATCCTAACCTAGAGGTGTTTGAAGGAAGAAATTAAGATAGTAAGGAGACTCGTAGTTGTAGGTATGAAAATGTTAGTCTTGGGATGGTGAGATGACTCCGCAGGTAAAGGCATTGCCACACAAGCCTGACAGCCTGAATTCAACCCTCAGACGCACATACAGATAGAGAACTTGTTGCATAAAGTTCTCCTGACATCATCACACATGCAGTGTCACACATAGACACATTACTCACAGACATGTACGATAATAGTAAGCCCAAGAAAAATGCAGGGACTAGGAATGTAGCTTAGTGGTGAAGCACTTGCCTAGGATGGCCCATGCCCCGAGTTCTATTATGGGCAATACAAAAGCCAAAGGAAACAGATGCCTTCCTGACTTGACATTGTCCTCTCGAAGGATACAAAACCACTTTTCTCTGTAACACGGAGCCAGGTGGGAGAATCGCTACTCCATATGCTTTACTAAATGTTAGGAAAAAAGTAGAAGTCGGGAGGGCTGAAGCGTTTCAGAGCCGGGTGGAGACATAAATCTTGGCCTACTTGGAAAGTGGAGGCTGGAAGGTCATGAGTTAAGGGTAGCCAGGGTGACATAGAGACTCTGCACACCAATATTTATGAAATGTTTGCATGTTTCAGTGTGGGGCTGGAGAGATGGCTCACTAGTTGGGGTCACTGGTTGCTCTTCCAGAGGACCCAGTTTCAGTTCCTAACAACCACATGGCAGTTTACAACCGTCTGTAACTCCAGTTTCAGGGGACCTGACACCCTCACACAGACATACATGCAGGCAAAACACCAATGCATATAATTTTTTTAAATGTTTCAGTGTATCAGATTTGCTTCTAAGTAAGTACTGTAGTAAGGCTGAGGAGGGCTTGTTGGCTCTAGATAAATGACTGACAAAGATGGTTGATGAGCCATTGTGTGACACACACACACACACACACACACACACACACACACACACACACCTGCTCACCCTAGAAAGGGAACCCTTGACAGACCAGTGTAATGAATGCACCATAGTCCAGCTTGGTGATCCAGTGAGCACACCCTGGGAACATTAACAGGAGGATGAATGGTAGGTTACTTAGAAGAGCAAGGATGACAAAAAAAATATCAGCTATGTCACCAAAAGGCCCACCAGGATATGGGTGATGACTCATCAAAACTTCATCGCAGGACTCTCTGCAGGGCCTGTAGGCAGCTTGACAGAATCTCCTCTGGGCAGAGTCGCTCCCCAGCAGTTATTTACCTTCTATAAATGTGGGAGGGCACATCAAGAAGCTTCCTAGTTTCCACTCTCCCAGTCATGTGACCTATTATTTACTATTTACTTCATCAGTCTCCTAGCATCTCCCCTTTCTCCTGCGAGGTGGGGTGGGTGGGGTTGATTCCTGGAAATGAGTCAGTTTAGAGGAAACCTGTACATTTATGTTACTTACATATTATGAAGTGTTTTCCTGTGTGCGTTGCTTACTTCCTATTTAAAAAGATATAAAGTCATATCTACTGATGACATGAAAGTAGCAGGTAAACTGTCAGAGGAACATATTCGCAGGAAAGTGGCCTAATGTGACCCTGGGTGGTGAAAACTGTTTAAAAAGGGCGGGGAGCCAGCTCAGCGGGTGTACTTGTGTGCGGCCGGCTCAGTGGGTGTACTTGTGTGCAAACATAAGAACCTGAGTTCAGCCCCCAGCATCCCCATAAAAAGGGAGAGTATGGTTGTGTGCACTTGTGATCCTGCTGATGGAAGGGCAGAGACAGGCAGATCCTAGGGCATGCTGGCGGCCAGTCCAGGGAGAGGCCTCATCCCAAAAAACAAGATGGCATGTACATTACTAATACCACTAAGTGGACTCAGTGGTTTAAAAGTGAACACATAAAGCTAGAAAAGCTAGGGTGGGAGAAATGGGAAGAGTTGGAGGGGAGGAAGTGATGTGGGTTTGATCAAAACACATTATATGCATGCATGTAGGAAATTCTCAAACATTTCTTTTTTAAAAAAACATAGGCTAGGTGGTGGTGGTGCATGTCTTTAATCCCAGCACTTGGGATGCAGAGGTTCCAGGATGGCGGGAGAACAAGACAGTTCTGTACTGAGGAACAACACCAGTGGTTGATCTTTGACTCCCACATACATGTGAACACATATGCCCATGTACCCGCACACACACATACAAACACATAGACAAAAGTTCTTGGAATGAATAATGATAATAGTTACACATCACTAAACATAATTACTGCCAGTGACTTTTACACTGAAAATAGTTAAAAGTGGTCAATCTTAGGTGATATGTACTTCACCATTTTCTAAAAGCTCTCTTTTTGATAATTTCAAATTTTAGAGTTTTATATCTTTAGTGTATGCTTTATTTTATAAATAATGTTTGCTTGTAAAAGTAAATATATAGATCTAAACAAAGGAAAAGGGAATATCTCTAGTCATGGCTCTAGAATGAAGTACTAATTGGAAAATGGTTGATTTATATCTTAAATGAATTTTTCCTTGGAGCTTCTTTTTTGAGGCAGTGTCTCATGTAGCCAAGGCTAGCGTCAAATTTGCTGTGTAGTTGAGAGTGATCTTGAACTTTTGAAGGTTTATTTGTTTTTACTTTATGTCTACGGGTATTTGCCTGTATGCACGTCTGAGCACCATCTTCATGCAGTGCCTGTGGGGGGCCGGAAGAGAGTGTCAGATCCTCTGAGCTGGAATTACATGTAGGTGCTGGGAACAGAGCATGAGTCCTCTGCAAAAGCAGCTAGTGCTCTTAACCGCTGAGCCCTCTCTCCAGCCTGCTTCCGCCTCTCAAGAGTTTGGAACTACAGGATGCACCACCACACCCAGTTTTATGTAGTACTCAGGTTGGAACCCAGGGCATCATACATGTGAGGCAAACACTACCAACTGCACTGCACCACCAGCGCCTTAAGACTTTGCATCTTAAAGAAAGGCAGGATGTAGTTCCAGAAACTGGAGAGCTAAGGCATTGAGATTTTAAGTTCCTGTCAATCCTAGCCAATATAATGAGACACCCTGTCTATGAAAAATAATGCAAACTAATGTGAAATATGATGTTTCATATTTTATAATCTTTAGCCTTAGGATTATAGAAATTACTTCAATGATAATATTATAGCCTGCCTACTACTAGTTCCTGTGCATTTAATATAAATTGAAATTTACTTTCTTTCTTAGAATGGAATCTATAGAGAAAATGGAATCTGATTTTAAAAACTGCCACATGTTTCTCGTAACCATTTTAAATAAAGCTGTCTGTAGAGGATCTTTTCCCCATTGTGAGTACATCATCTGTTATCACTGCTTTCATAATTTTATTGTAACTAAATCTGTGTGTCAATATTTGTTACTAGTCACATGGAAAGTTTGAGTTTTTCCCACTTCAAAACTGGAAAGTACTGGCCATGATTAGAATTGGTATTGCAAAATTATGATGGGGTGGGTGATGTCAGATGGCTGTCACCAAAACTGAAGGTCTTGTTTATTCATGTGCCTTTTGTTCCAGTGAGTTCCTAAAATGGAATGTAGGAGCTTGCAGAGTCAGTTTCTCACTCTTGACTATCCTTTGAACTATTCCTCTCTAAAAGATACACTTTTACAATTTCAGAACTTCCAAGACTACCTCTGATTACAAAGGAATGTGAATTTTACAGTTCAGAATATAGGGAGAAGGAGACAAGAGATTTGTGAAGTGGAGGAGTTTTAAGTCTGTGGAGACAGACTAAGTGGTGTCTGTGTCCACCACCTTCCCTTTTTTTTTTTTTTTTAGTAAAGCTGTATACATTGTTAATCTCTTCTCCATTTGTGCATACTCTAACAGCAGTACATTTACTAAACTCAGCCAGATGTGAACTGGGATCTGCCTGTTTAAGGGGCGACATTGATACATTTGTCCATGTTTACATGGGCCAGGGTTATGGAAGCAGATGCCATCCATGGATTAGAATATGGCACTGTGTTACGAGCTGGCCCAGAACTTATGCCATATAGAACAAATGCTGTGTTCAGTGAAATGCCTTTTTTATTTTCAAGATTAAAAGATCTGAAATAGAAATGTCATCAACTTTATCCATTTATATTAACAAATGGTGGCTGTCCTCTTTTTATTATACATTAAGGGTATTGATTTTTTAATTAAAAATATAACAGATCTTTGAATACTTTGAAGTTTTGAATTCACTGCAGCCTTATTTAAACAATTAGAGCTAATTTTACCTTTCTTTTTTCTTCCCACAGTGGAATCTCTAGCACTGTCACTCATGGCTGGGATGGAGCAAAGTTAAATATCTCTGATGTAACAAGTACCTTAGACTTCATCATCATCCATGTACATTTTCATCGTTTGCTGTTGAGAAATAAAAATCTTATCTTAATTTTATTTTAAACCGATCTAGACAAATGAATTGTAGGTATTTTCTCTGGAGATTGTTAGCTACCAAGTATGTAAAATTATGTGTATAAGATTGTGTATCTAATTGTAAAATATATAAAAGTAGATTATTTACTCATTTGTTTTTCTTCTAAAGATTGACTTTATTTTATGTAGATGAGTATTTTGCTTGCTTGTACATATGTGCACTATGTGCACACTAGGTGCCCAGAGGCAATAAGAGGGCATCAGATAACCATGTAAGTTTTACATTTCCTCTTCCCTAAAACAGATAACCATGTAAGTTTTACATTTCCTCTTCCCTAAAACAGATAACCATGTAAGTTTTACATTTCCTCTTCCCTAAAAGTTGTCTTAGACTATCCTTGAAGTATTTAAGTTTTTATGTGCATAGGAAATTCCAAAAGGAAAATAACAACTAATATCAGTGTATAATCCTAACTTTACTTATGGCCAGCTGTTATATACCAATGTTTGACATTTATTAGCTAACCATATGTATAATATCTGAAATAAAATTATGTATATCATTCAGTTTTTCCACATTTTTTTATGTGTTACTCAGTAAGCACTATATAGGGACAGATGAATAGTGTAGACAGATAAATTCAGTAAGGACATAGCAGAACTGAACTTTAGCCAGCTGGGTCAAACTGACAGCCCTCGTCCAACCATAATAGGATATATCTTCCTAAGCTTATATAATACATTCACCAAGGTAGAGTGTGTATCTTGTGCATGAAATATACCTAACCTTTTGTTTGGTTTTTTGGTTTGGTTTGGTTGGTTGATTGGTTGGTTTTCTGAGACAGAGTTTCTTTGTTCAAGGATCTCACTGTTCTGTAACTCACTCTGTAGACCAAGCTAACCTCAAATTCAGAGATCCTTCTGTGTCTGCCTCCAGAGTGCTGGTTTGGGGTTTTTTTTTGTTGTTGTTGTTGTTGTTTTGTTTTTGTTTTTAGCTGCTTGAAACAGAGTCTCACTCTTTAGCCAAGGCTTGCCTCAAACTCAGGTCCTCCTGCCTCAGTTTCCTAAGTGCTAAAATTACAAGTACACAAACATACCTGGCATACGCTTGACTGTCCTAGTTAGGGTTAGTATAGCTGTGATGAAACACCATGACCAAAAGCAAATTAGGGAGGAAAGGATTTATTCGCCTTGCACTTACAAATCTCTGTTCATCACTGAAGGAAGTCAGGACAGGAACTCAAGCTAGGCAGGAACCTGGAGGCAGGAACTGATGCAGAGGCCATGGAGGAGTGTGGCCTACTGGCTTATTCATCATGGCTTGCTCAGCCTGCTTTCTTACAGAACCCAGGACCACCAACCCAGAGATGGCACCACCCACAATGGATTGGGTCCTCCCCCACCAATCACTGATTAAGGAAATACCCTACAATCTTGCCTACAGCTGGATCTTATGGAGGCATTTTCTCAACTGCGGTTTCCACTCAGTTGACTCTAGCTTGTGTCAAGTTGATATAAAACTAGCCAACATACTTACTTTTTAGAAATAGAAATTACATAAAGTATATTCTCCAGTTACAGTGCAAATAAGATTAATAATAATAAACAAGGAGTCAGGTTCTATAGACTGCTGAATCCAAGATCCCATAAAGAGACTCAGATCAGTCAGGATAATTCTGTAGCTCATCATGAAGTAGAATCTATTAGACTGAAGACCAGATGAGGTGCAGCTGATGGACCCTTCAATAGGGAGACTAGCTGGGCAGGCCGTTGTCTAATGAGATGAGATTCTCAGAAAGGCAATATACAAGTCTCCTTGGGATTGAAGTGTCAAAGCAGTCCAAGAACCGTGGGCTTTCAGGATTCTACTGACTCAGCCCTCAGGCTCCAGCAGGAACTCCAGTCCAAGACTTGCTCTGGGTGCTGCTCCTGTTACCCAGGTCATGGGGCCTGGTATCTTTGTCTCAATCAGATGGGGCCCAGCACCTCTGGGAGGGCAGCAGATGTTGAATTGACTGAATAAACCATTGTTTCAAGTTATAAAAAAATATTTTAAAAGAAAAGAAAACGTAAGCCGGATGGTGCTAGCGCATGCCTTTAATCCCAGCATTTGGGAGGCAGAAGCAGGCTGATGTCTGAGTTTGAGGCCAGCCTGGCCTACAGACTGAGTTCTAGGACAGCCAAGTGCAGGGAGCCGCCATTCCAAGATGGCGCTGGCCCCTGGCAGCCCAGTAGTAAACAACTCCATATATGGTCATAATCTTGAGTCACTCATGCCAAGGTCTGCGCATGCGCAGGTTACATAGTCACAGCCTTATGTCCTCAGCCTATCCCGTGGCTCTCTGTGCTTGCATTCTGGTGGGATCCAATCATAGATTGACCCGTCCATTCAAATCCTCATATAAGCAGCCGCCTAGTAGTGCCCCGGGCCCCTCACCTCCCGCTCTCCCTTAACCAAGAGGTGCTCCAATAAAGTGTGATCTGAGAAGGATCCTCGAGTGGTGGTCGGTCTTCCTCGCTGGTCGAGGAGCTCGCCGCAGCCAAGGCTATACAGAGAAACTTCATACATGTTTCCTCTATGCTTTTCTGTACATGAGACCATGTCATCAGCAAATATTTGTATGGGCTAGAGATGGGTCAGGCAGTAAGCATGAGAGGACCTGAGTTTGATCTCCAGCACCCAAATAAAAAGCCAGACATGGTGACATACACTAACGATTCCAGTACTGGGGCTCTCTGGACAGCCAGCTTATCATAATCTACAGGTTCAGGGTTCCAGTAAGAGATCCTGTCACCAAAAACCAGTGTGGCAGACCCACAAGATGGCTCAGTAAGTGAAGTGTTTGTCACACGAGCCTGATGACCTAAGCTTGGTTTCCAGAACCCATGTGAAGGTAGAGAACTGATGCCACAAAGCTGTCTCTTGACCTCCTCAACATACGTTGTAGCATGTGTGTGCCTACACATGCACACCACATACACTGTTGTTGTTGTTGTTGTTGCAAAAGTTGGAAGCTGGAAAGGTAGCTGAGCAGTTAAGAGCACTGGCTGCTCTTCCAGAGTACCTGTTAGATTCCCAGCACTCACATGGCAGCTCACAACCCACTGTAGCTCCAGTTCCAGGGGGAGGTCAACCCTCTTCTGGCTTCCACAGGCACCAGACACACAGTGTTGCTCAGATGTACATGCAGGCAAAACATCCATACACACAAATAATAATAAAATATTCTATTTTAAAAAGTGGTTGACTCCTTAGGAATAACACCCAAAGCTGACATATGCACACCTGTATACATACCCAGCCCCCCCCCACACACACACACAGTATTCATTCCAATATGAATGAGTTACTTCATTTTCTTGACTAATTGTTCTAGCTAGAAACTGTAATATAGTCATAACTATAAAAAAATGTCCATGCATTTGTCCTAAGGGGAAAGTTTTCAGTCTTCCAACATTATAATGTTAGCTCTAGGTGTTGTTTTGTTTTTAGTATTTGAGAAAGTTTATTTGAGAAAGTTTTTATTTGAGAAAGTTCCCTTATAATTCCTATATTGTTGAGTATTTTTATCATAAAAGAGTTAAATTCTTAGGATGATTTTTTCTGCATCTATTGATGACTCCAAGGTTGTTGGGTTTTTGGGGTTTTTTTTTTTTCCTCCCTTGTTCTATGTGATCTATTGGTTTAGTACATTGGTTTTTGTATGTTGAACAAACCTTTTGTGTTGTAGAATATTATTTTAAGCTGTGTTACTTTTGTTTATGCTCTGGAACATTTGTTTAATGATGCAAAGATATGTTTGATTAAATAAAATTCACCTGCGGTCAGGAGGCTGCATCAGCAACTAGCTGACAGGAAGTGGTAGAGAGGAGCCAGGTAGAAAAAGGTTGATGAGGGTAGAGGAGAAGCTGGAGGGCTTTTTGGAGGAGATGAGCAAGGAGAGGAGGTGAGCTACTTGCTAGTCTACCTCTCTGAGGAACCGTATTCCACATTAACCTTTGAATCTTGAGTTCTTTAGAGGGACAGAGATTTAGTTAAGTTCCCTTGGTAGCTTTGAAAGAGTCGGTGCCTGAGGGAAACAGAAGTGCCTCAGGCTGCGGCTCTTGCCGGCTCTTGCGGCCTGACCACTGCTGGTAGCAGTGGAGTTGCAGTTGCTGATTCAGACAGTTGTGGCTTAAAAGACAGCAACAATTTAAAAAAAGGATGACACTTTTGGTTATAGGATAAACCTAACCAAACCATGATGTATATGATGTTGGAATCAGTTTGCTAATGTTTTCTTGAAGATTTTTACATCTTTGAATATATGGTAGAAATTCAGCAGTAAGGAGATCAGACCTTCAACTTTTCTTTGTGGTAAGTTTACTTCTGGGTTAAACTTAAATCCCAGGATGGTCCAGTGTCTGGACCTCTACAGACAAGTACTCTGGTGTTCCATCAAATAATTCTGCCTTTGGACATTCCTGACCCTGTGGTCGATGAACCGGCCTCAGAGGATTCTAAGATAGCAAGCTGGAGGCTCAGCAGCTAAGAGCACTTGGAACTCTCCAGAGGACCCTAGTGTGGGTCCCTGCACCCACAAAAGACAGCTCACAGCCACCTGTAACTCCACGTCCAGGTGAGCTGAAAATTCTGACCTCCGTTTTTCTATATTAGTTTCATTGAGGATGAAGTTCAGTTGTAGAGTGTTTACTTAGCATGCTCAGGACCCTAGTTGCCATCCCCAGCAGTACTCAAAGGGAAAATACACAACCTATAAAGGAATTTCCAAAACTTCAGCTTCCAAGGCTGAAAATTCAAGATCAGATAACCCCAAATGTTTGGCCTCTGGTAAATAACAAAAGTATGCCAAGGAGAGAGTACATCTGAAAATAAGGTCAAAGACAATGAGTTGGGCACATTCTTGTAGCGGTCAAGGTTCCAGTGAGTGCCACCTTGAGGACAGATGCTATGTGACCTAAGTACCTACCACTAGGCCATCTATTCAAAATCACCACATTGGCCATCAAGCTCCCAACACATAAATCCTTGGGGAATGCATTTCCAGACCTTAGTTATTGAGGTATTAAATTTATATGTAGCTATAAAAGCTATCAAAACATGAGAAGTCTGACAGTATTTCTTCAATCTAAAGGGCATTTTTAAAATTTTATTTAAATGTGAAAGACTGCTTTATTCCTAGAGTTGGGAACAAGACAAATGTCTATCTATTTCAACATTTCTATTCAGTATTACACCGGAAATTCTAAATGATGCATAACAAAAATACTCTGATTGGAAAATAAGTGAACTATTCATAAATTATATGGTTGTATGTGTGTAATAGAATATGTCTTCCTAGTGAGAAGTCAATACACCACTTGGAAATTAATAAATGAAAAACTCCTTAATAGTGCATGGCAGGTTCTAGCTAATACACAAAAGGAAACTAGCCCTAAACAGAAATCAGCATCAGCATTTTGAGCAATCAAACATGTTTCACAAAGACAGAAATTCCAAACTTTGGTTATTTGAACAAATGGGGAGATTTACAATGTGAAATATCTCCATAGCTGTTAACTAAGGTCATCCTGTCTGCCTGGCAGAATTACGCTCTTCCTGATAGGAGGACAAGAGGGCTCCTTTAAAACAGGGTGGTGGTGGTGCATGTCTTTAACCCAGCGCTCCTGAGGCAGAGGCAGGCAGATCTCCGAGTTCGAGGCCAGCCTGGTCTATAGAACAAGTTCCAGTACAGTCAGGGCTACACAGAGAAACCCTTCCTTGAAAAAGAAAGATCAGAAAACCAAAGAGGAAACAGAGATCAAGGAACAAAACATCCATCCAACTAAGACAAAGTCAGAAACCAGGACCTAGACCTATATTCATCCCAAACCCAGGTGCCTAGACACCAGTGTAAGAACACAATCAACAACAGCCAGGGCAATATGTCATCACCAGAGCCCGGCTATTCTACTACAGCAAGCCCTGAGTATTCCAACACAACTGAAGCACAAGAAAATGACCTTAAAACTAACTTTATAAAGATGATAGAGGACCTTAAAGAAAAAAGTGAATAAATGCCTTAAAGAAATCCAGGACAACACAACAACAATTGGGAGAAATTAATAATCCCTTAAAGTAAGACAAGAAAAAAAACAGGTGAAGGAAATAGATAAAACTGTTCAAGGCCTGAAAATGGAAATAGAAGCAATAAAGAAAACACAAACTGAGGGAATCGTGGAGATGGAAAATCTAGGTAAGTGAACAGTAACTACAGATGCAAGAGTCACCAACAGAATACAAGAGATGGGAGAGAGAATCTCAGGTGTAGAAGATGTGATTAGAAGAAATTGATACATTGGTCAAAGAAAATGTTAAATCTAAAAATTCCTGATACAAAACATTCAGGAAATCTGGGACATTAGGAAAAGATCAAACCTAAGAATAATAGAAATAGAGGGAGGAAATTGCAGCTCAAAGGTCCAGAAAATATTTTTAACAAAATCAAAGAAGAAAAATTTCTAGCCTTAAGAAGGACACACTTATAAATGTACAATTTGCTTACAGAACACCAAATAGATTGGACCAGAAAAGAAAATCTGCTCCTGTCGCCTTCTCCACCCCCCCCACCCCGCTGCCACATAATAATCAAAACACTAAACATACAGAACAAAGAAATAATATTAAAAGCTTCAAAGGGAAAAGGCCAAGTAATATATAAAGGCAGCCCTATTAAAAACACATCCAACTTTTCAATGGAGATCCTAAAAGCCAGGAGTGCCTGGACAAATGTCCTGCAGACTTTAAGGGACCACAGATGCCAAACCAGACTACTATACCCAGCAAAAGTTTCAATCACCATAGATGAAGAAAACAAGATATTCCATGACAAAGTCAAATTTAAACAATATCCACAAATCTAGTCCTACAGAAGGTACTAGAAGGACAACTCAAACCCAAGGAGTTTGCACCCATGCAAACACAGGAAATAATCTCACACCAGCAAAACCAAAAGAAGACACACACACACACACACACACACACACCACCACCACCACCACCACCACCACCAACAACAACAACAACAACAACAATAAAATAACAGAAATTAACAATCATTGGTCATTAATATCTCTCAATATCAATGGATATCGACAACAACAGAAACAGAAAAAAGCAACTGAACAACTCTCTACTGAATCACCACTAGGTCAAGGAAAAAATAAAGAAATTAAAGACTTCCTGGAATTCAATGAAAATGAATGCACAACATACCCAAATGGATGGGACACTATGAAAGCAGTGCTAAGAGGAAAGTTCATAGCACTAAGTGCCTGCATAAAGAAAGTGGAGAAATCTCATACTAACAAGTTAACAGCACACCTGAAAGCTCTAGAACAAAAAGAAGCAAACTCACCCAGGAAGAGTAGACGACAGGAAATAATAAAACTGAGGGCTGAAATCAATAAAATAGAAACAAAGAGATCAATAAAAGAATCAATGAAACAAAGAGTTGATTATTTGAGAAAAATCAACAAGACAGACAAATCCTTATCCAAACTAAGTAAAAGAGAGAGAGAGAGCATCCAAATTAACAAAATCAGAAAGGAAAAGGAGGGCATAACAACAGACAGCAAGGAAACCCAAAGAATCATTAGGTTTTATTTTTAAAACCTGTACTCCACAAAATTGGAAACTCTAAAAGAAATGAACATTTTTTTTGATAGATACCACTATCCAAAGTTAAACCAAGACCAGGTAAACAATTTAAATAGACCTATAAACCCTAAGGAAATAGAAGTCGTTAAAATTCTCCCAACCACAAAAAGCTCAGGACCAGATGGTTTCAGCACAGAATTCTACCAGACTTTCAAAGAAGAGCTAATACTAATACTCCTCAAATTATTCCACAAACAAACACAGAAGGAACATTGCCAAATTCATTTTATGAGGCCACAGTCACCCTGATAACCCAAACCACACAAAGATTCAACAAAGAAAGAAAATTACAAACAAATCTCTCTCATGAACATTGATGCAAAAATACTCAATAAAATACTTGCAAACTGATTCCAAGAACATATCAAAAAAAATTATCCACCATGATCAAGTAGGCTTCATCCCAGAGATACAGGGATGGTTCAACATAAGAAAACCTGTCAATGTAATCCACCATATACACAAACTGAAAAATAAACAACACATGATCATCTCATTAGGTGCGGAAAAAGCCTTTGACAAAAATCCAACTCCACTTCATGCTAAAAATCTTGGAGAGATCAGGCATACAAGGGACATACCTAAACATAATAAAAACAGTTTACAGCAACTCTATAGCAAACATCAAATTAAATGGAGATTTTTTTTCCCACAAAAATCAGGAACAAGACAAGGCTGTTCCACTCTCTCCATATCTATTCAATATTGTACTTGAAGTTTTAGTTAGAGCAAGGAGACAACTGAAGGAGATTAAGGGGACACAAATCAGAAAGGAAGAAGTCAATGTATTGCTATTTGCAGATGGCATGGTAGTATACATAAGCAACCCCAAAAATTCTACCAGGGAACTCCTACAGCTGATAAATACCTTCAACAATGTGGCTGAATAAAAGACTAGCTCAAAAATATTAATAGCCTTCCTATATACAAATGACAAACAGGCTGAGGAAGAAATCAGGGAAACAACACCCTTCACAATAGCCACAAATAATATAAAATATCTTGGGGCAACTCTAATCAAGCACGTGAAAGACCTATATGACAATATCTTCAAGTCTTTGAAGAAGATATCAGAAAATGGAAAGATCTCTCATACTCATGGATCAGTAGGATTAACCTAGTAAAAACAGCCATCTTACCAAAAGCAATCTACAGATTCAATGTAATCCCCATTAAATTCCAACACAATTATTTCTAGACCTTGTAAGAATAATACCAACTTCATACAGAAAAACAAAAAACCCAGGATAGCTGAAACAATCGTGTACAATAAAGAAATTTCTGGAGGTATCATAGTTGCTGATTACAAGATCTACTACCAAGCTATAGTAATAAAACCTCATGATGCTGGCATAAAAATAGACAGGTTGATTAGTGGAACGGAATCAAAGACCCAAATGTAAATCCTCATATCTCTGGACACCTGGTTTTTGATAAAGAAGCCAGAAATATACAATGGAAAAAAGAAAGCATCTTTAACAAATGGTGCTGGTTTAACTGGATGTCTCATGTAGAAGAATGCAAATAGACCCTTATCTAGCATTGTGCACAAAACTCAAGTCCAAGTGGATCAAAGACCTCAGCATAAAACCAGATACACTGAAACTGATAGAAGAGAAAGTGGGAATAGCCTTGCATGGATTGGCACAGGAGACAACTTCCTGAACAGAACACCTATAGCATAGGCGCTAAGGTTGACAATTAATAAATGGGACCTTATGAGATTGAAAAGCTTCTGTAAGGCAAAGGACACCATCAGTAAGACAAAATGGCAGCCTACAAAATGGGACAAGATCTTCACCAACTGCACATCTGACAGAAGGCTAAGATCCAAAATATATATAGAACTCAAGAAACTAGACATCAAAAAAATAAATAAATAAAACACCAAATAAGCCAATTAAAAAATGGGATACAGATCTAAATAGAGAATTCTCAACCGAAGAATCTCAAATGGCTGGGAAACACTTAAAAAGAAATGGTCAACATCCTTAACCATCAGAGAAATGCAAAATCAAAATGACTTTGAGATTCCACCTTACACCTGTCAGAATGGCTAAGATCAAAAACACAAGTGATAGCTCATGTTGTTGAGGATGTGGAACAAGGGAACACTTCTCCACTGCTGGTGAGAGTGCAAACTTGTACAGCCGCTCTGGAAATCAATATGGCAGTTTCTCAGAAAAGTGGGAATTGATCTACTTCAAGACCCAGCTATACCACTGCAGACTTGCTGACCTACATAACTATAAGAAATAAATCCCCATTCCATAGAACTTATCCATTCCTGCTATCCTGATGAAACAGCACTGGATAGACTAATACATTATCCTGGATTAAGTGACATAAGGGATGATGTCACAAGGGTTCCTAAAGTCAGGGGATAGAAAAAGAAAGTTCTGATGACAGAAGCAGCATCAGGGAGAAATTGAGCCCTGACTTAATGATGATGAGAAAGGAGGCAGGGGTTGGGGTAAGTGAGCTGCCTAGAGTAACCAGAAAAGGAAACGTAGCATGCTTTCAGGATCGGTGCTCCTGACAGGCAAGCATTACCCTGGGAGACAGAATGTATAAAGTGATGATAGTTTGCTAGTTTTCCACAGTTGCTTTAACACATCATAATTTTAGTGGCTTAAAATAATTGTCTTTCAGCTGGGCAGTGGTGGTGCACACCTTTAGTACCAGCACCTGGAAGGCAGAAGCAGGCGGATCTCTGTGAGTTTGAGGCCAGCCTGGTCTACAGACTGAGTTCTAGGGCAGCCAAAGCTACACAGAGAAACCTTGTCTTGAAAAAAAAACCAATAATAATAATAACAATAAAAAATAAGAACTCTCAAGCCGGGTGGTGGTGGCGCACGCCTTTAATCCCAGCACTTGGGAGGCAGAGGCAGGCGGATCTCTGTGAGTTCAAGGACAGCCTGGACTACAGAGGGAGTTCCAGGAAAGGCACAAAACTACACAGAGAAACCCTGTCTCGAAAAAACCAAACCAAACCCAAACAAAACAAAACAACCCCCCCCACCAAAAAAAAGAACTCTCGAAGTTTTAAGCATATATTTGTTTCTGTTGTTGAGTTTATTGTTTTCTAAATATCTCAAGCTTATCTTGTATGTATATACACTAAACATTTTTTTCTCAATGAATTGACTAATTTGCCTAGATCAAATGATATGTTCCCCCCCTCCTCTGGTGGTATTCCTTGATTTGAAGTCTTCTTGGATACTGTGGATGAAAGAATAGCTCCCACAAAGAAATAAGTGGTTTACTCTGATGCTAAATGTGAGTGACTCTGGCCTAGGAACACAGGTTCTGATTTCTCCAAATACCACATTCCAATGTGTTGACAGTCCCACCGAGTTTTACAACAGAACAAAGGAAATCATACATAAAGGCACTTTTCAAAATGCACTGGTGGAAACATCAGGTAGACAGGCTACAGAAGCGTCGAGAAGCATTAGCTATAGGTCTCAGTTTGGGTCTGATGGCATTGTTAGCATCTTGCTTAGTGGAAACTAGGGTTCTATTTGTATATCCCAAAGGATTTACCTAGTGATGACAACAGTAGTAGGAGGGAAATAAATGGCTACTAGGGGAACTAAAGATGGCTCAAAATAATTTGGCTCTGGACTTGCAAAGTCACTGAAGTTCTAATACATATTTGCACATTATTGAGGTTCTAACCAGCCAGTCAGTCTTTGTAGTCACAGCTGCTTTCCAGGAATTTTCATATAAAACGTTACCATAGCCAATCTGACTATCTAATGATTAATTTCTGCTTAATAGATCACTTTGCATCTTTTAAATTTCACCTACTTTGTGTCTTTATATTTTTAAGTTATGTTTCTCTTAAAAAACATGTTTAGACATCTTTGATCTGATCTGACAGTATTTTTAAATTATAGTATTTAATCCACTTTCACTTGATTACTAATATAGATGGACTGAAGTCTAACAGCTCCCTTTGTTTCTACTCAGTCTCTGCACTTTTTGCTCATTTCCCGCCTTCTGGATTGATAATATTTTAGTCTTGTATTATTGCTTTCTTTGGCAGTATGTTTTATTTATAATAATTGCTATAGGACTTGAAATTTTTTCCAGATAGGGTCTCATATCTTTCAACTTTCTTTTAAAAAATTTCTTTAAAATCATTGTTGTATTATGTTCTGTGTATGGGTGTTTTGCCTGCATATATGTCTGTGTATCATGTTGCATTCCCAGTGCCTCCAAAGGTTGAAAGGTGGTGCTGGATCCCTTCAAATGGGAGTTACACACTATTGTGAGCCACTATGTGAATGTTTGGAATCAAACCAGAGTCCTCTGACAGAGCAGCTAGTGCTCTTAACCATTGAGTCATCCCTCCAGCCCCTGGGTTCCAACTTTCTATGTAACTGAGGATGACCTTGAACTTCTGATCCTCCTGCCTCCACTACCAAGTGATAGGATTACAGGCATGTGCCACCATAACTAGTTTATTTGCAATATTTCTCAAATACTATTTATTTATTTATTTATTTATTTATTTATTTATTTATTTATTTATTTCATGTGCATTGGTATTTTGCCTGTACGTACATCTGTGTGAGGGTGCTAGACCTATAGAACTGAAGTTACAGACAGTTGTGAGCTGTCATGTGAACACTGGGAATTGAACCTGGGTCCTCTGGAATAGCAGTGCAGTGATTGCCTTTAACCCCTGAGCCATCTCTCCAGTCCTACTTGCAATATTTTTAAATAATCAGTTTATGGTCTATTGACCCACCTACAGTATAAAAAACCAACGAACTAAACAAAATGCTTTGGAAAGTAAGCTTGAGGTTCAGCCCTGGGCAGGGAAAGCAGCAATCTGTGATTTGAAAATGTTTGTGCTCAGGAAGCAGCCTGGCCATGAAAGCCCTTATTTTTTAGGAGCATGAGGGACCTCTAGGAATTTCCAGTCTCTGAATATTATAGATCACAGTAATTTACTAGTCAGGATTCATTTGCCATTACCTATGTCTTGTTGAGATGACTACCAGTCAGTCCTTATGGTCTTCAAAACACGCCCTGTGCCCACCTTCATTGTTCTTAAGAACTGGTGTGACCACTAAGTGCATCCCAGTGCCCAGCATCAAGCAGGTCACCAAGTTTGGACCCTAGGGTTGTAAAATCAAAGCACCAGGAGTCATGACAGACACATACATCAAGGCATCTCATTTTTTTGTGGTAAAGAGCCCATTTTTATTATTACTAGACAGAAAGGAGATGTTGCTGTGGCCTAAAGAGAAATCCTCTCAGCTACAGAACACTTCTCCATGATACCTAAACCTCAAAGCAAACATGGCCCTGCCCTGGGATGGTTGCCATAAAGCCCAAATTTGCTCAGTCTAACCAAGGTCTAGGTCAGGTTCCCCTATTATATGTTAGGATCAGAGACTGTACTGAAAGGAACAATGATTAAGAGATTTCAGCAATAGACCCACACACACATAGTAACTGAACAGAGATAAGGAGCTTGTCTTTGTAATGACAGGAATGCCTAGAAATGTTGATTAAGCCTAGGGAAAAAAAAGAAATGACACTGGCTAGTTTTATGTCAATTTGAAACAAGCTAGAGTCATCTGAGAGGAAGAAGCTCAGTTAAGAAAATGTTTTCATAAGACCCAGCTGTAGGCAGGCCTATAATGCCTTTTCTTAACTAATGATTTACGGGGGAGGGCCCAGCACACCACGGATGGGTGGTGTCATCCCTGGCATGATGTTTCTGGGTGCTAGAAGAAAGCAGGTTGCACAAGCCATGGAGAGCAAGCCAGTAAGCAGCACCCTTATATGGCCTCTGCACCAGTTCCTGCCTCCAGGTTCCTGCCCTACTTGAGTTTCTGTCCTGACTTCCTTCAATGTTGAACAGTGATGTGGAATTGTAAGCTGGATAAACCCTTTCCTCTCCAAGTTGCTTTGGTCATGGTGTTTCATCACAGCAATAGTAACTAACCCTAACTAAGACAGAAATGCATGTAGGAAACTGTATAGAGCACAGTGGAGAAAATGATCTCCATACAGCGGCACTGGAGTAAGCTTTGAAGATGGCACTCTTGGCTCTGTGTGGCGCTCCTCCAATCCAATTCCCCTTAGCCATGCAAGAATGATATCAGACTATTGAAAAAGACAGTTCAGTTCTCTGAGAAGTGGTTCCATCCATTGATAAAGCAACAGGCTGGCTCACTTTAGTCCAATAAGCCCATTTAGCACAGAAAACTTTGAGTTTGGAGATGCATTACTATCTGTAGGCTCAGGAAATCTTGCAGTTGGCTCTCCTGACATTGACCTTCTACCAACATCTGCTCAAATTATCTGGACTGTGTTTGAACCAGTTAACCTACTCTCTGGTTTTGAGAGTGATCCTTAGTAATACAAAGACTCAGCATAGAGGAAGCCAGCCATTAATTCCTCATCTGTCTTTTACATTTCCTGAGCACATAGAACACCCACTTGCTTGGAGGGTTAGGAACAACCCACCTAGTACAGGCAACCATGTTGGCCTTCAAAAATACATCTCTGCTTTTACCAATGGTGGTTCACCACTAGCTCGCCTCCAGAATCAAGAAGAAAGCACAACTGCGTGATTTGTTTTGAGTGGCCACAACCTCTGTTGCTTGGAATGTGCCAGAAAGATCTATGAAAAGAGAATGCCATTTTATCTAGTTTGCAGACAATTGTTATTCAGGCAGACCAAAGTCACCATATACATATATGTATATATTCATAAAGGCATAGGTGTAATGGTATCTCCAGTAAACATTCTAATGAACTCTTGACTATTATTAGACTTTATAGTGTGAATGGGATATATATAAATATATATAATAGTATATATTATATCAGATATAATACACATTATATATTATATCAGAATGATATACAGGCTGTGGTCCAGCTAATCCAACAATGGCTGCCTATAAACAGAAGTTCCAAGAGTCCAGTAGTTGTTCAGTCCTTGAGGCTGGATGTCTCGACCAGTCTTCTGTATATGCTGGAATCCGGAATAGGTAAGCCCTAATGCCAGTGAAGAAATGGACTTTCTACCAAGAGCAAGGGCAAGAGCAAGCAGGCAAAAAGAGCTTCCTCATTCCAGGTCCTTTATACAGACTGCCAGCAGAAGGTGTGGTCCAGACTAAAGGTGGCTCTTCCCACTTCAAAAGATCTGGATTAAAGTTTCACCTTCGCACCTCAAAGATCCAGATGAGAAGAGGGTCTTCCCCCACGCACTCACCCTCCCTCGTCTGTCATGTGGTGACATGCCCTCCCCCGCATCCCTTGCTACCTGTGGTGTGCTACCACACCACAGCTTCCACAACCAGATTCTTTTTCTTCCTTTTCTTCTTTCTTGTTCTGCTTTGTTTTGCTTTTGTCGGTTGGTTGGTTTGGTTTTTGGTTTTTCTTTTCAATTTTGTTTCGCTTTGAGGGGACAGGTTGCAAGGCCCCAGGGTCACGAGAGTGGGAGAACTAGCCCTGACCCTCACCAGCTGCAGCACACAGGAGAGCGGATCCTGCACCCACCAGGGCACCACACTAGAGCTAAAGCTAACCCTGTTGTCAGGAGCACAGGTGAGCCAGCCCTGAGGGTGTAAGAACAGGAAATCTGATCCCACCACACACACCTCATGTGCCCCCTATAGCAATTGGCAGAGAGAGCCTTGCACCTCCCCTGGGCAATACAGTGGAACTGGCCCTGGTGGTGTGAGTGTGAATGAGCGTGAGTGTGAGTGAGCTGAGCCGGACCGAGGGCCTGAGAAGCAGAACAGGCTGCATTGGAGGGGCTGGCTGAGGTAGTGATGGAGAGCATTCGAGGCAGGGGGTGGGGGGTGACAATGGGGGACCTGGGCTGTGAGTTGGCCCAGCCCAGCATCCACCTCATCTATGAACTGTTAGAGCATGAGAAGGCGACAGACCTACAGATCCAAAACTGCAGGATCTCCACGACACAGGACAACCGTGGAGGGGGGAAGCCTCTGTGAGAACCCGTTGCCTCAGACCAAACTGATGACTCATGACAATGAACACTTGCAAATGGAGATGAAAGGACCAGATGGTGAAATGTGTGTGTGACTCACCAGGCCACACCACAGTTTCCACAACCAGATTCTTTTTCT
>CABHPQ010161438.1:0-30789 GCA_902168405.1 Peromyscus aztecus | reverse complement strand
CTACCTTCCACACCGCCCAGAAGGGACAGTGCCCAGAGGAAAAAGAGATGGACTGCTTACGGCAGACCCGGGCACATCTGAGTGGACAGTGAGCAGTCGGTGACCCACCATGGAAAAATCTACTGCATAAAGTTTCCAGAATCTTAGCTTACCTTTGTGGTGCCATTTGTCACTGGAAGTTACTGGACACGAGGGAGGGAACTTTAGTACTTTCATAATAGGGAATGTTGGAACAGTACAATTTTTTACATCTGTGTGTGTGTGTGTGTGTGTGTGTGTGTGTGTAGGTCAGAGAACAGCTTGCTGGGGTCATTTCTCTCCTCCACCATTCCAGAGATGGAAGTCAGGTCTTCAGGCCGGTAGTGAGTTCCTTTCAGCTACTGAGCCAACTCCCGACCCTGTGAAAATACCTAACCAGGCATCTCCAGTGGTCTCACTTCCCGTTTACTCTATGTACTCTATACCTCCATAAAAAGTTAAAACGGTCCGTTGTTAAAAGTCAACCCTTTCTTCTATTTTGTTGATTGAAACAGCAACACCAGGTTAATTTTTTGCATAGCATATATCGAAACAATTCTTAAAGGGAAGGGCTTTGAGTTATTGAAGATTCTTCCAAATATGGATTATTTTTAGCTGAATTCTTGCTGCAGATATTTTTATTTACAAGTGTACTTAGATTTTAGAAAGTAAAATTATTGCACTGTAGCATTGCCCAGATTTTTCCCAATAAAAACTAGTGACACTGAAAGGACATAGATAGAGGATGGCACAGACCGTGGGAGGGAGGAGGGAGGGGGTATGAAGGTCTGCTGGACTCTGGGGCTAATGTGGGACACATTCAGTACTGTGTGGTCTACTCCGACCTACACGATGGGCATTTTCATAAGTGCTATCTTTTAAGACAAAGAAGGGGAGACTAGAATACCACATCCAGGGCTCAAACTCAGTGCTCTTTCTAAGATTAAAAAAAAAAAGTATATGTATGTGTGTGTATGTCCACATCTGCACACTCCTCGACCAAGGCCTCAAGAGAGCTGGGATGAAAGGAATTCTAAAACAAGCAAGATGGAATCAAGGTTTTTTTTCTGTAAGGTGAATAATCACATTTCAGTGCATGACTTGATGAAGAGACCATGTGTACTCCAGGGTACATTTTTGGTACATACCTAAAATCCAAAGAGACAAAACCACATGTTTTTACAAATGCAACTTAACTCAGAATCATTTTTTTTTTTTTGGACAATCTCCTTGTTTCATTTGTAGGCTGTATTTGCTACAATGCCCTTGAAGCACTGACCTCATATGAGGTGTGCTCATGCTACCCTGGGTATTTTCTCCTTTTGTAGTAAAGTTATGATTGCTTTTCTACTTCTAGGAACTGGGGCATCTGAGGAATTGTTTTCCCCCTCTCCATAGAGTTTCATAGTGCATCTTTCTTCACAATATCTAACCCCCAACTACTGTGTTCATTCTAACAAGGGCTAAGTCCAGTCTAACTCACCTAGAAAATGTTAACAAACCCAGCAGGAAAAGATCCTACTACCTGAATGCAATGATCCTCACAGGGACAAATTTGAGTACAGCAGAATGATGGAAAGCAATGGCTTAGGGAGGCCTCTGGTTTTATAACTCTCTGTGTGTGACTTAATGACAGATTTGCACACTGCCATGAGACTACTGTCTTCATTTTACACCTTAGGAGCAGCAGAAACACATTTGGATGGATTACTTCTAACCTTGATATTATTATTTTAATCTTTATGTATTCAAACTAAGGGTCTTGTAAAATAATCCTTATTAAAGAAGCTCAGGAAGCATTTTTCATATTAAAGCAATTCACACAATGCTGTTAAAAAAAGTATATGTATGTTTTTGTGTGTGTGTGTGTGTGTGTGTGTGTGTGTGTGTGTGTGTGTGTGTGCACATGCACGGGAGTGCAGGTGTGCACGGGGAGGGCCAGAGGAGGGTGTCAGATCCTCTGAAGCTGTAATTCCAGGCAATGGTGAGAAGTCTGACATGGATGCTGGAACTGAACTTGACTCCTCTGGAAAGGCTGCAAGCACTCTGAACTGCTGAACCATCTCTCCCTCAAACGCGGTTTAAACTCCATATTTTACAGCACCCTGTAGACATGCAAAGTAAGGCCTCTTATTTAACTTCACACATATTAAGTGAAGGCAGAAAAATGCTTTGAGTGAATATCCTTTGGTAGGATAGGACTGGTTTTTCTTTGTTTGTTTTGAAATGTACTGAGAGAATTTGGATTCAAAAGAATGCTTAATTTTTTCACCATAGCCCCAGACCATAAGAGATGGCTCCCTTGAGTATACAAGAGATGTACTCCCAAGCATTACAGATTTGGGATGCTAAAGAGACAATTAGTGCTCTTATGTCTGAGAAAATTGATTGTCAATGGGAAAATTACTTATTGTTGGGATTGAATCTTAGCTTTGAGGACCTTTCCCACAAGTTAGCTTTAAGAATCCGACAGATGTGGGTTTGAATTCTGCTTTACTACCGTCTACCTGTATGAGTCACGTGACTTTCTGGACCTTGAGTTACCTGTCCATACAGGTATTTTTATTTTTATTTTACAGGTACTATTTATGTATGATTAGATGGGCTCAGCAAATGTTTGTTGGCTGTGGACATGTACCAGGCTAGCAATGGCCAGATGTGAGCTAAAGATGAACAAGAGAAAAGTCTTCTACTCTTGCAAAGCACTTAGTCTAGCAGAGGAGAGATGAGGAAGGAATCCTTCTAATGCCACAAAGTCATTTCTGCATCTGGAGACAGACAGAGTGGTGACTCTTCTCCTTGGCTGGGCTTCTAGCGCTCAAGTAGGTACAGTTCTCTTTTCCTTCTGGCCGGTTGTCAGCATGGTCCCTTCTGTTCCTTTCAGCCAGTAACAGTGCTGCTCAGTGGGCTGGGAAGGGAAGGGACTAATCACTGCTGAGTGGATATCTTTAAATGCTAGCAAAATGGCCTCCAGACTCACCATAGTAAAGAGCATACACGTGAATATCTCCTTCAGCCTTGCTAGCCGAAGCAAACAACCAGGATGTCCACAAAGAGGAAACTGGCTGAAGAAATAATGTGACATACCATTATATCCCACGTTATTTACAAAAGTGAAAGCCATGCTAACTGATGTGGATGGAGCATGTAGAGAAATAAGCCCCTAAGAACTGGAATTAACAATGTCCTTCTTACAAAGAATGCGACCAGTTGCAAAGGCATCACTACCAACCTTTCAGCCATTAGATTCCTTGCTGGTTGAAGTTTCCTGTCTCCAAAGGAATGCAGTTGTTTTTCAATCTAAGGCCTACCTTGCATTCTCTGTCATTATTCATTCCAATGGATTGAGCCATAGACTCTCAGGGGTGTTGCACCCCCCTCGTCCAACAAGGAAGACACAACACCGAGCTCTTCTTCTTGCAATTTAATCAGGCCTTTGAACAGTCTTCTGACTTCTAAAAGATCCCCTCCTTCTGAAGGATTCCCCGGGCAAAGCCTCTCCCGGCCTTATATAGGCTCTGGGCAGCCAACCCCAGGTCGCCACGTGGGCATTGCCCAATAGGCTCAAGCATGCCTAAGCAAGCCACACATTCCGCTACAGCCTCACCTGAAGCTGTTTAACATGGGGAAGCGCTCGCCTTCGGGATGGCGGAAGGCGGTAACCAGTGCCACCTGTAAGGCGTGGCTACACGCAGCTCCCTACACAGGGGATTTAAATGGATTCTAGCCTTCAATACTAATAGCTCCCTGAAAGGAAGCCTAGTTCACTTTTAGGAAATGAATGGGCCTTCCCATCAGGATAAGCAAGTTACAGGACTTTAATCTATGGGAATAGGCAATTCCAGTCTTCCTAACAGATTTTTTTTTAACCTTAAAGCAGCAAAAACATGCAAGTCAAGTTGAATCACTAAAAGTCCCCTGAAGTCAGGAGTCAAGGTCTGTCAAAAGCTGAAAATTTATCTGAAATTTAAATTAAAGATGAGTACCACCCTGAGATAGTGTCTGAGTTCACATCCCCATGTTTCCCTCCACAGCCTATTCTACCAGGTATACACTGACCCCTCTTTCCAGACACAGTCTTAGGGCATACAGGCTGAATTGAAAGTTCAGACATGCACCCTTCTGCCTATAGACAGCAGTAGCTCATCCGTAAGTGCTTTACATATTCTGGGCCCTGGGTCTCCACACAGAAGAGAGCTTGTTTCTGCGTAGTGGTTAATTCACTCAGCTTCCAATCTGGGTTCTATCTGTTCTAGGTGGGTGCATTTGGGTGTGCTCTAATGCTTTGGTTTCCCACTTGTAAGTGAAAAGTTTCTAAGCATAGCTTCCTCAGAAAGGTGTACTGAGGCATGATGACACCCCTAAAATATCATCTCTTAGGAGACTCAGTTGGGACAGTGGCCTGAGCTACATCCAAAGAAAGGAAAGAATGGTATCAAAGGTGGGCGGGGCACAGAGACTGAGCAGTAAGGAGTGGTCAGGAGCTTCACAGATGCCATGAGGTAAAAGTAGAATGAGCATGCTTCCACAGGGGCTAGAGATGATGGAGTCATTAGGAACATGCCAACACTATTTAAGAGGGAGACTGTCTACAAGGATAGATGGAGCCATCATGGGAATAGGGAGAAACAGGGTGCTAGAGAAGTTCCCAGGACTCCACAAGGATGACCCCACCTTAGACTACTAGCAATAGTGGAGAGGGTGCCTGAACTGGCCTACTCCGGTGGTCAGATGACTGAATACCCTAACTGTCATCCTAGAGCCTTCATCCAGTGACTGATGGAAGCAGATGCAGAGAGATCCACGGCCGGGTGCCAGGCCGAGCTCCAGGGGCCCAGTCAATGAGAGAGAGGAGGGATTCTGTGAGCAAAGGACATCGAGATCATGATGGGAAAACATACAGAGACGACCAGGCCAAACTAGTGGGAACTCATGAACTGTGGACCAACAGCTGTGGAGCCCCAATGGGACTGGACTAGGCCCTCTGCATAGGTGAGATAGTTGTTTAGCTTGAACTGTTTAGGGGGCCCCAGGCAGTGGGATTGGGACCTGTTCCTGGTGCATGAGTGGACTTTTTGCAGCCTAGTGCCTATGGTGGGACACTGTGCTGAGCGGGGGGGGGGGGGGGGGGGGGGGGGGGGGGTGTGGGGGGTGGGGGGGGGTTGGACCTGCCTCGACTGAAAGTACCAGGTTCTGCTGATTCCTCCATGGGAGGCCTTACCTTGGAGGAAGTAGAAATGGGGGTGGGTTGGGGGGGAAGGCTGGGGGGGCAGGAGGAGGAAGGAGAGGGTGATCTGTGTTTAGTATGTAAAATGAATAGGAAATTTCTTAGCACGCCTTTAATCCCAGCACTCGGGAGGCAGAGCCAGGCAGATCTCTGTGAGTTCAAGGCCAGCCTGGGCTACCAAGTGAGTTCCAGGAAAGGCCCAAAACTACACAGAGAAACCCTGTCTCGAAAAAAAAAACCAAAAAAGAAAAAAGAGAAAAAAAAGAAAAAGAAAAAAGAAGAAAAGTATTGTTGGCATAACTAAAAGAAGGAGGAGGAGGAGGAGGAGGAAGAGGAGGAGGAGGAGGGAAAGAAAGGAAGGTGGGCACCAGTGGGGATTTCAAATGTCTTCCTACAAACGACTTTTCCTGTGGGGAGCCTCTCTCACCCCTGACTCTAGTCAGGGTCCTGTGTGAGGGACATGGAGAAAGAGCCTTGTCTGGTCCACTCTGTGATGTCTAGTAGCTTCAGTAGCTCATTTGATTTTCCATTTGGGGCCAGTGGTGTGACTCCAGGGTGAGAAGGAACCTTGGATCCTCATTGCCATTCTACAGGCTCACTGGCTTTCTGGGCAGGTTCCAAGAAGGGATTCTACTTACAGAATGAAATGTTCTGACTCCTTTCCTCCAAGCTCCCGAGAGAGAAAGAAAGGCATTAGGAAGGCATTTTCCACAAGTTAAGCAAACCCCATGTGTTTAAAGCAACATCTGCCTGTCATTGATGGTGAAATCACCCTGGGAAGACACAGGCTGAACTAACACAGTCTTTGAGATCCCTTCAAACACAGCGGCAAGAGAAGAAAACATGGCAAGGACTTCTTGCAGTTTTGTCCCTAATGAGAGTCTCGTCACAAACTTTATGTGATCCTTCTATGTTTGACTCCAATTATTCTAAAAGTTTTACATCCATGCTGAGATCTGGGAAGAATTCCAGGGACCAGCAGCTCAGCCTTCCTGTTTTCCACTTGAAAAAGAACTGGAGGAAGCCATTAGAGAGACGGGTGTGTGTGTGTGTGTGGAGGGGTTCCATGTCTGTGTTGGGGAGGAATAGACTTGTGATGGTGGATGCGTGTTTCAACCAAGTGAGGTATAGAAGGACACTGTGATATCCCAGCACCTCCATATCCAGCTACTCGGGTAGCCTGTGAGCCTTAGACAAAGAGGGGGAAGGTTGAGGTTATTAGTAATAAACAATAATCAGATGCAAGACAAGAGAAACAGAGGAAAAGAAGGAAATAAAGGAGGAAAAATGGAATAGGACACGATTCTTCCTCACAAGGGGATGTTCATCTAGTCACAATGGCAGTTACCAAAGAGTGTGATAGATTCTATGACTAATATATGGGCAAAATGTGATTGATTGATTCCCAGGAATAAGTGTGTTTGCTTTTATAGAGAAGGTGATGTTTAAGTGAAGTTATTTCTAACGGGGTAGCAGGTGAGATGACTTTAGCATAAGCCCACAACAAAGAGCTTCTAAAATGGGGCACATGTTGGTTTTTAGAGAGGACCTGTTTGATTCTTAGCACCCATATCACTCAGCTCACAGCTTCCTGTAGCTCCTGGTCAAGGGAGTCCAACTCACCTTTGACCTCTGTGGACATGTGCACATAGACAGAGATAAACAAACATGTACATATTAATAACAGTAAAAATATTTTTAAGTAGTTTAAAATGGAGTGGAATTTTCTATGGTCAAACAGTACGCCCTCTTCCTTCATTAAAATTTCCACAGCTGTTTCTCACAATTATTCCTCAAAACATTGTTGAGTATAAGCTGTTTGGATTGAAGAGTTCATGAGCATTAGATTTAAACGTTACTCTTGCCCTTAATTCTTTTGACCTTGAAAATTTTTATTTAAACTCCCAGAGTTACAATGTTCTAATCAGGTTAAAATGAAGAAAACAGTAATTCATTGAGTAGGCGTGGGGGGGGGGGGGGGAGGAAGGAGATTGTCACTGTTGTGTCGCTGTGAAGAGACACTGTGACCACAGCAACTCTTAGGAAAGAAAGTATTTAATTGGGGCTGGCTTAAAGTTTCAGAGGCTTAGTCCATTATCATCATGGCAGGGAGCGTGGAGGCAGGCAGGGGTGGTGCTGGGTAATCTAATTCACAAACCCAGAGCAGAACGCTGGGCCTGTTGTAGGCTCTGGAAACCATTAAAGCTCACCCCAGTGACCCTCCTCCTCCAACAAGGCCACCTTCTAATCCTTCTCAAGTAGTGCCACGCCCTCGTGACTGGGCATTCAAACACAGGAGCCTCTGGGCGCCATTCTTACTCAGACCACACGGAGACCAAACAGGTGGTTTCCCAAGCAAGCAGGCAGAATTACCAGCGTTCTTCAATGCCTAGGAACCGAGAGACAACTTCATGGAAGTTTAACGGCAGCTGGCTGGTGCCTGAGCCTGCTGTCCCACCAGCTGGGACACTGAAGCAGAACTGCGTGAATTTAAGGCAAGACTGGGGTACACAGCAAGATCCTGTCTCCAAAAAAAAAAAGCCAAAAAAGGTCAAAACAAACTTTTATTAACGTTTTTCTTGCTATCAAAGTAATACATAACTAATGCAGAAAACATGAAAAACAAAAGTACAAAAAGAAAAAAAAGGCTTGCTTGTTTGACATTCTAGCTATCCTACATTTTTTTCTGCTTAGTTTATTTATATCAGGGGGTGATGAGCACAGTCCTTCTAGTCCTGTAATGAACAGGCTGTCTTTGCCCAGTGTCTTAAACCCTAGTACCTTGAATGAAGAAAGAATCTGAGAATGCTCTTGTGACATCAGAGCAGACTAAATAACCTGTTAAGCTCAGAGTGAAAAAAGATTCCTTTTGTAGCCACTCCAGAGGTGTCAATCAATGAAATCTAAGGTGGTTTTCAACTATCTGACTGAAGGCTCCACCTTTCTTGCAATAAGATGCAAAGGAAAACTCCAGTGAAATCTGGTTTTCTTTTCCTCTCATCAGGCTAGTAAAGATCAAGAATACGATTGCACGAGGTGTTGATGATAGCATGGGGGACGTCACTGGAGGGAGCGTTACGTTGGTGTAACCTCTATCTGTCACTATCTGTCAAACTTGCCCATATCCTTTGAGTCAGCAATTCCTTTCTAGGAAACAATCCCACTGATACACACAAGTAAAATCACACTTGGACAAGATTATTCATTACAGGTTTAGTTGTAGTAACAAAGACTGGAAACAACCTAAAATTCCATTGATGGGCTGTGGGTCAGATAGATGGGATACCAGGGCTACAAAGGAAGGGGCAAGCCTGGATCACTTACTGAATGGTTTCTAAAGCACACTCCACAGAAATGGATGTCATAGCCATTAATTCCTCACTATATATGTAATGAATGATAGATAATAGAAAAGAGAATATTTCGCTTATACATTCATAGAGTATTTCTACAAGGAACCACAAGAAGCCAGTAGGTCTCTCAATTGTTGGGCATGGTAGATGTGACCTGCTTTTCACTGCGGATCTTTTATACTTTTTAAATTTTGTGGCATAAGCATGTGTAGTTTTTGCATTCTAAAGCAAGATGAACCCTCTGAGTCACTTACTAGCAGTTTCTTTGCTTTGGTACTGGGGGCTGACTCTGGAGCCTCCAATGCTGATCAAAGCACCCATCAACAAGATACATTCCCACGCCCGCCCGCCCCGCCCTTGGTTGTTTGTTTTTGAGACAGGGTCTTACTAGGTTTCCCAGGCCTGACTCCACCCCCCCCTTTGAACTCACTTTGTATTCCAGGTAGACCTTGAACTTGCACTCCTCCTCCCGTAGCTTCTCACAATGCTGATATCAGCTTTTACTTTGGGTGGCCATGCTCTTGTGCTGTCTGCTTTGGTCCTTCTGTTTCCTTCTAAGTATTTTCCCTTTGCCCTGCCTCCAACAATACAACAACTGAACACTTTATAGTAACCACCAACTGACAACTTAGGACATTCTAGTAACTGCTCAATGGCTATGACCTCATTTAACTTTCACGACGTCTCTCAGATGGTTAATTCTGTCTACAAGATCCCAGAAATCCTAGGATCCATAGGAAGCTGAAGCATCTTGACAAAGCCACACAACCAACAAAGGGTGAAGCTGGGTTTTAGACCAAGTCTACCTCCATAATCCAGGCTTTCTCTAGAAAACTGTATAACCAGTGACACAGAATCAGCATATATATATATATTTATATATATATATATAAAATGTACTATTCTTCTTTTATAGTTTTCAAATCAAAGGAACATAATATTT
Source organism: Peromyscus aztecus (assembly GCA_902168405.1). Lineage (NCBI taxonomy): Eukaryota > Metazoa > Chordata > Mammalia > Rodentia > Cricetidae > Peromyscus > Peromyscus aztecus. The sequence goes on along the minus strand of CABHPQ010161438.1, from coordinate 21,248 downwards.
TGTATGGCCTTTAAAACCACACAGCATTGTATGAATGAATTGGCTAGATGCTCAGCACTTCACACAGGCACCAACAACCAGAAGTAAGGTGTAATTGCTATTCCCATTTTGCAAGCGGAAAACAATGAAATCTGATGTTAAAAACTCCCCAGTGGATTAGAGCATGTAAATTACTGAACAAAGATTTGAATCGAGGCAGTTTGGCTCCATGACCTGCGCCATCACTGCCCTGCCTGGAAACACATTTGTACAGTGCATGACCCTATGGGAGAGACCAGAGGAGAGCCTCCACTATTCCTGGAAATGGATCTGCAGAGGCTTCCTGGAGGATGGAGGCAGGATCTGAGTCTCAAGGTTTAAGGCATAGAGACGTCACAACATCCGAAAGATGTCATTCTATCCTGAGCTGAAACAGTTCTGGAAAGATCAACATGCTTTTGGGGAGGGAAGGGACGGAAATTGTAGCACAGAGCCTCATATGACGTGTCTGGGAACTGTGCCATGTAATAGAAGTTTCTGTCAGGGATTTCAAATTTTACTCAACATTCTGAAGTTTGTCTAAAGCACAGTCAAATGTTGACCAGGTTCCTGTCATCATTAAGTACTGTCAAAGGCAGGTGGGGGCTGGATTTAAGGGTATTGTTTGTTTTTGTAATGCAACATCCTAGAAATCCGCAACTGAGCTGTAGCAAAGCTGAATCAAATGTGATGCCAAGAATAATATTAGAAGAGATGTCCTGCCATTCTGGTGCAGCTATAGCTAGACACATCCAGTAACAATCCTTTGGGGACCCTCAGAATCCTCCATGGCTCTGGGAATCCTGTCTTGCTCAGAGCAGCAAAACCAGCCTCTTCGGCATCATCCTCCCTGACCGGGATGAATCAGTGACGCGACAGGAAGCCCTGGTCCCCTGAGCTACCTCCACATCGTGTCAAAGTCCGTAACAGTGTGACTAGCCTTCAGTCTTAACATGACTTGAAAAATCTGAACTTGACCTCTGCCCGTGAAGGCATGACCCAGTTCCTGGCTGGAGAAAATCCAAGAACATGTGTGCAAGAAGGTCTACCCTGCAGAGTTCCTAATTCTCCCTTAATTCAGCTGGGTGCCTTTATTTAGGGGCACAGAAGAAGCAGCATGCTTTGATCACAACCATCTTTTTTAAAATTACACTTATTTATTTATTGTGTGTTCACGGGTTCTTAGCACATGTGCCATGTCATATGTATGGCAATCAGAGGACAATTTGTGGGAACTGGCTCTCTCCTACCATGGGGTCCTGGGGACTGAACTGGGTTCATTAGACTAACAAATGTGCCATCTCACCAGGCCCCACAACAATCTCTAATCAAACATTCTTTAATATACTTGTGTCTTTTTCTTATGCTCCCCAAAAGTATCCACATAATAACTAATCTCCATTTGAATTGATTTTGCTATCAAAATCTCCCTACGTTTCCTTGGCCCGCTGATGCACGTGAGAATATCTAACAACTTGTGAGGGGAAAGGAAAGTGAGTGGAGGGTTCTTATGTGCTGCAACGTTAGGTCGTATTTCCCTCTTGTCAATTCCAAGCTGCCATCAGGAGTCACTGAACGCAGAAGTGATGAGCACAGTTTTCTCTTGAGCCTAACCAAACCAGCCAGCTCTGGTGGATGTCCACTGGGCTCCTCTGTTCTTAGGAGGACACGATTGCCACAGCCTCAAACCCCCAAACTCCTTTCCTGACTCAGGTCCCTGGGATCTTTTCCCTGCCCACTTAGATTAGATACTCCCTGCCCGATCCAGCTTCTGTGGTTCTCTATTCCCTTTACTGCCCCCTAGTTTTCAATGTCCTCCCTGCCGAACAAAGTTATTATTTTTAACAAAAATATAGAATACCCAGTTACATTTGAATTTCAGTGAACAAAGGAAACTTTTTAGCACGATCATGCAATATTTAAAATATATAAATATTAGAAATTTATTTGTGTGTATCTGAAATTTTTCTGGGCAACCAGCTTTTATCTGGCAATGCCATGCCTGACCCACCCCAAACATTGATCTTAGGTAAGTCACCAAACCTCTTAGAAGTTTATACCTTCATCCATGAAGTGACATTAAATGACTCAGTTTCTCTCAGGGATAATCCAAGGGCATTTCAATCTGTGGAATGAGCTCTGTCTTGTGCACATCCTGGCTCCTCTAACTTAGCTGGCAGCCTGCGTCTGTCTGTGATACGAGTCCATCGTTATACCTGTGCAGACATTTCCACCCAGCAGATGCAGAGGGCTTGACTTGCTGTGGCGACAGATACAGCTGAAGCAGATTGAGAAGCTCGAGCCTTCTCTCTGGCTCCCATCTATGAGGTAGCAGGGACTTTTTATTTTCTACATAGCACATCGTAAGTCTCACTACCCACAGGAAAAGTCACCCAGTTCATGGTTATAATAAATCTGAATCTGCCTGGAATTGAGTGTTCCCATAATGTAGATATATAATTTTCAAAACTGGTCTCAACCAATAAAATTGTGTTGGCTCCAGTTAGCAAGGTTTATTCTTCCAAGTAGAAACAATCCACTATAAGCATAACACATTATACATTTATACATTTGGGTTTCCGTGGTGGTGGTGATTTTGTTTTTTCTTTGAGTTTTAATTTTTTTTTTTAAATTCTTAAATAACTTAGACAAGCAAAAGGGCATTCCTGGTAATCGGCACTCAACACACACTTGTTTGATCTATATGACAACCTCCATTTGTTAGTTTAGGAAGAACATACTGTTATGGCTATAGTGTCAAAAGACAGGTGGTCTCTGGACTTCACACAGCATATCAGAATTATCACACTTGGCACTTATGGCTGTATTTTTAAAGGGATCTAGAGGGAAATGTATGCTGAAATACTCTGTGTTCACCTATTTCAGCATCTGGGTCCTGAAGTTGTGGATGTCTCCTTGTCCACATCAGCCCGCCCACCGTCATCTGCCTGCTGCCTGATCTGTGACAGGTCTTCCCTCACCTTCTGGCAGTGTAGCTTCTCTTGCACAAGCAGAGCTATTATAATAGGTAACTTAGTGCCCTAGGGAGCACAGCCAGATCTTAGAAAAGAGACATACCTCAACTGTAAGCTCCTTCTATCAAACTCCTTATCCATATGCTGCTGTGTGTCACAGGCCCCACTAACAAATTTCAAGATATTAGAAGTAATGTGCCATAAGAAAAGAATGATAAGGTCAGCCTTTGCCCATGACAACTATCTACATATCCTACCACACTGAGAGCAATGAGCTACTGATGCCCACCGTGAGTTCGACCAGGGCTTGGCTGTGTTCCAGACTAGCTGAGAAGCAAGCATCAAGTCAAGCTGCCAAGTGTGCATGATGTCAAACAACCGGTACAACTTGATAATTTAGAGATGCCATCACTCCATGAACAGACAAGAATAAACCCCTGGGAAAGCAGTGGTTATTTTCACTGCCTCTTATCACCACTAAGATATGAATGCTTTCCCTGTGTCTTGTGAACAGTGAGCATCTATAAACTTCATTTGACACTTCTCTTCTGAACTCCAACTAGTTTATCTATATTCAGAGATAATATACTCAGTGTTTTATATGCAGAGAAATACAAGAAAGAAAGGAAAGCCAAGCCAGGCCTGGTGACACAAATTTGTAATCCCAGCTTTTCCAAGAGCTGAAGCAAGAGAATCAATGTCTACTGTACAGTTACTAGAAAATGTGCTACTTATTACACTGGAGTGTCTTCACAAAGACACTCTAACTTCCCTTGAATTCGTTTATTTTGCCTGAGGCCACCAAGATCCTGGGCATGTAAAAATGGAAAGCATCCCAAACAGCTGAAATATCTCTTCTCTGGGTGGGACCTGGATGATAGCATCAGACTTCTCAACATTCCAGAATTATTTCTCAACTCTGAGGGCAACTCCAGCAACAGCCCATGATGAGTAGCCTTTGGGTTGTTGAGTGGAGAGCAGCAGAACCACAGAGCATGGACAGACTGCTGGAGCAGGGGAAGAATTTAGAGATTATATTCTGTGGAGGACTGAGGTGGGAAAATACCCTGCCCCAACACCTTCCTGTTAGTCATCATCTCAATGTCCATATCTGCAAACAGCTGTATTCCTAAAGTACAAGGATCCAAGGATTTGGTAATGTAGTAAAAAGACAAGGCCAATTTAGGGGAACCTACATTCAGCCAAAGGTTTTGCAACCTCATTCTGAATCCTGCATTCCAACTCATTCAGTAAGGCTATTCAGACCCTCACAAGCCTGGCCAAAAGAACAGCTATATAATATCAGACAGAACGCTCCTGGGCCTGAGTCTCCTTCTCTTGAGCACAACCTGCCCAAGACTACATACCTGGGTCCCTTAGTAGCTTACCGGGGCCTTCGATGAACAAACTAATCATAGAGAAGGAGTGTATATAAAGTATACATACTGTTGTTACAGAGCGATAGGAGAATCGGATTTAATCAGCAGCTGTTGCTTAGGCACCGACCCCCAAAACAGATGTTTTGTATTGTCAGACATTGTGATCTCTTGTGAAGCTGACTAGTAAGAAAGTCAAGCTCTCTCTCCTATCACTCACTGCCTCTCATCCACCTGAATTTTACGTACAGGGAAGTAACGTGGTTTCCTGGAAAAGGGATCTAGATAAATCATCCCACAAGAGCCCAGATGTGCACCAATGTGGAGAAGCCACAGGCCTAGCAGAAGAGTGACAGCAGACCATAGCCCAGGCTGCTTGGATACTTCAGATCACAAGGTTACTCAGCAAAGAAGGGACAGCACTGTAGAGCTGTGACTATAGTAGGTCTGTGAGTCAAGGACTTTCTGTCTGTCTATCTGTCTGTCTATCTATCTCTCCCTCTTCTTCCCCTCCCTCTCACTCCCCCTTCACACACACACACACACACATACACACACACACACACACACACACAAAACATATACACAGAACAAGCAAGAGACAGACACACAGGGAATTCAGTACTTTTGATATATCACCTATCATTCTTTGACCTTGACTTGCTTACCGGGATCTGAATTCTTCTGTAACACTTTCAATCAATCCAGGTGGATTTGCTTCAGAGCAATGAGTCCCAGTGTCTCAGATGTGGAGAGTGCTTCACACATCCAAAGTAGTTTGTGGAAATGTTTCCACTCTGAAGATTAGAAAGACCTTTCCTCCCTCCATGAATCCAGCTTGCATGAATACAGAAGAGGCCTTATTCAGAGGAACTAAGACATTCTCTTGTTAGCAAATAACTCAAAAGGGCAGGGAAGGGAGGTGAAATACATCATAGGCAGGCCAAAGGAATTCCCTGGTCTTGACACAACATGTGATTCTTTCAAGTGGGTTCTTAGTACCTTCATTTGGAGGGAAGGAGTGGAGGGAAAGTCGATACTTTGCATGCTCAGTTTCTGCCCATGACACTGAACTCAGAGAACTGAGATTTTGGAGAAGCCAGGGGTGGTTTAAGTGACTTGCCAGAATAAATTAACTGGTTTCTCTAAGCTGAAGTTTCTAACTTCGAAGCACAAGCAGCAGTCACTAAAAAACCACCCCACAGGGAGAAGCAAGCACAGAAACTCTGCCTGAGGGATCTCTCTGCCCTAGGGAGAGTTCAGGATCACACAGCGATTTCTTATCACCAACCAGCTTATCAACATGTTGGTATCAGAGCACTCATCCTAGCATATCTAGAGAAGAGACAGGAGCAGGTGCAGCAGGCACCTAGGCAGGGAAAGTCTTCCTTATTATCCACAGGGCCACTCCTAAAATGCCTGGCATATCCCAGTTTTCTAAGGAAAAGTATCTCCATGCATAGCAAAATAACAATGGCAAAGAAGAGATGAAACAGCTGGGTAGAGGTGTATTTAGCTTGGTATTAGGGAATCTAGGTCTAGCCCCAGTGCATGCTGGGAAATCTCAGGCCAGACCAAAAAGTTGTTAGTAGCTACCCTAGGATCGGAGCATCAGAACTGAGGCTTTAAGGCCAGAACTGAGACTGACCTGGCTGGCAGCTGTCAAGAACTTAGGGAAGTTAGCCTGGCTGCCCTTCAGAATCAGCCAGTGCCTTCCAGACACAACATACATCTCCCTAATATCCTCTTTCCAAGTAACAGCAATAATTTCCCCAATACAAGACATTTCTCAGAGCCTCTCTTGCAGAAGAAGCTGTTAAATTACCCGTTGTTTCACTTTGCAAACATCTTCTGTCTGATGACAAGTGAAACTACATTCTAAAAGCAACTGCAAGTTGTCCCAAGGACTTCTCTTTTCTCTGAGCTATTCCCTTTAGTTAAAATCTCAGGCCCACCCATCTCCAACCCTAGCCCTCAGCACATTGCCCGCCACAGCTGAAGCGTGTGCAGAGCATTTCTCTCTTGGAGGCCTTAAGTACCAAATGGAATGCCTTTCTTTCACTCACCTCAAATGTACTAATGAACTCTGGATTCCATCACCACTAGAAAAGCAGATCTGAGTAGTAGTAATTCTGGGGGACACAGCCAGCCCCGTACAAAAGAAGATAGCTGCCTTTTCCTCCCTGTACACATATTTCCACCTACCCTTCACCTCTCGATCACAGCAATGCTCAAGTCCCCAAAGTTTCAGTTAGTAATGGCAATGTACACTAGCCTTTCTTGGTCACTAATACATACTAAAGTGTGAGTGAGATTTGGGGGCAAGTAAGGGCAGCTCAGGAAATCAGTGCCTTCCTCAAGTTTTGCTGTGAATTTAAAATTACAGAAAAAAGGTCTACACACACACACACACACACACACACACACACACACACACACAGGATGAGTTCTTCAAGTGGAAAACTCATTAAGACACAGAGAAAAGAATCTGTAATGGTAGAAAAGGAGTTCAGAGTTACTGTACTAACATTTTGGTTTAGGGAAACTCCATTTCTCGCACAAGCAAATGACAATCAAAGGCATTGGCACTCATAACGATCCATGCTGGTGGCATGCAAAGGGACAAGACAGAATCACCTGGCCTTCCAACTCCCACATGCCTGTCTTCTGCTGACTGTCAAAAGCACAAGCTCGGCTGTTGTCAGGACCATTCATGCTTGAGAAGCATGCTCAGAAATGTGAGGGATGAAGACATGCACGGGCTGTGACTCTTGACATAAGAACCTTAGCAGAAGGCATGGGGAAATATAGGAGTAAGGCAAAGGGGATAATTATCTAAACCAAGGCCCAGTCTGAGCACTGCTTTGTCTGCATGTATGCATGTGCATCATGTATGTTCAGTGCCCACCGAGGCCAGAAGAGGGTATCAGGTTCTTGGGAACTAGAGTTACAGATGGTTCAGAGCCACCATGTAGATGCTGGAAACTGAACCCAAGTCCTCTCGAAAGAGCAGTAAATGCTCTTAACTTCTGAGCCATCTCTCCAGCTCCCCATAATAGATTTTCAATAGCACCTACCATCTCATTTTTTCTGGAGGAAAATGTTCAGGAGACTAGCTCATCCCTGGCCCGGTAGGCTGGCTCTCCGCAGTAACGTCACAGGCAAGGCCCCAGGTGCACTGACAGGCACGCTGGAGGAGCTTCCCGAGGCAGACGTTCTAGCTCTTGAAAATTCTGGAGTGAGTGTTTACTCTCTCGTTTATCTTCATAGCAGCCCTGTAAGTGATGCTCTAGTATTATTCTGTTACTCCAGAGTAAATAAACAATAACACAGATCTTGGGGTAACTCAGCCAGTGTCAAACAGCTAGCAAATGGTAGAGTTGGGCTTCAAACACTGTTGCTCAAAAGCCTGTGGGCTCCATGTGTACCCCCATGAAAAGCTGTTAAAGACAGCATCCAGACCATTAACATACAGTGTTTATCTACATGTGAATGCATGTCTAAGTACGTATTTTTCTACATAAATGTGTATAAAATATATGTGTGTGAGTATATGAGCTGAAAAGACTCTTCCAGACTAGGCTGACAAGAGCTCCACTAAAACTAGGGATTAGGTACTGCCAATGGGACCCTCACTTCCCCTGTTGCCTTGTTTGAACATTTTTTCATGGATGCATGCCCCCTATTTAAAATGCACCTTTTTATTAAAAAGAGAAATCTGAATGTTGTAGGAAGCAAAACAATCTAAAATGTATTGAGTTATTTAAAAAAAAAAAAAGTTGTTAAGTGGAGAAAAGAAACTCCATGCTGCAAAGGCCTGAGACAGCACGTGGCAGGGAGCTGGAATGGCGGGGAGCTGGGGCAGTGGCTTCCTTCAGTGTAGGAGACAGACTCAGCTCAGGGCTGGTTCAACTGCCTTTTTAAGTCCTGAGAGCACTAAAAGTGAAACAGCCTGCCTTCTTCCCCCATCTTCCTTCTCAAACTAAAAACCCCTGCTCTAGGACCGGTGCCTCAAACAGTAGAAGAACGGATGACCTCACTTCTTTCAACAGGCAGACCTAACATTTTTTTGTACACCAACGGGAGAGTAAATCCACGACTCTTGACACTGTCCTAGCAAAGGCCACTGCTGTAAGAATCTTCAAGCAATCTTTGCAAGGTAAAAAAGCTGAATGTGATGCTTAAGAGTGTGTTTTGTAAAGGATGTGGGTTCTTATATACAGAACCACTTTCAGCCTGGAGTCATTCTGAATGCTGTCTAGGTATCTGGAGATGGGTGGGCAGCAGACCAGGGACCCTCCTGCAGAAGAAATCAACCAAAGGGAAGAAGAAGGAGTCTGTTCAAATTTGACCCAGCCTAGAAGACTTGGGCATTGGAGGGGTCACTCAGGGTGAGCCACGCCCCTTCAGATTCAAGTCAAAATATCCGGTAAAAGGGAGCTTAAAACACAAGCTAGCTAAGATGTCATAGGTCCTTCCTTGATATCTTTATCCTTCGCGTATCCTGAACCAAGGAGACTTCAACAACTTGAGGACTGTCACAGACCTTCAAGGCTCCTCGGGGTGACCTGGGGCCGTAGGATTACACTGTAACATGTTTTGGGGGTGTTCTGGGAGCAGTGGGGTCAGCATTAGCAGATAAGGGCAACTCTGTTACACAGAGACTAACAGTCTTACCAGGAAGATACCCAAGAGGCCGCTAGGGAGAAGGCAGAGGAGAGGCTGGATGTGAGAGGAAACCAGCAGCGCTGGATGGCACACAGAAGCTATTTCTCTTCCTTTACTCAAGCTCCACCAGGGACTCCTAAGAAACCACTGCACAAAACCTGGAGGTGAACAAACCGTTTGGAAACAGCAAGTCCTGACAAGATCCAGGAAACACAAGCACTATGCGACAGGCATTATTACTGTCTGTATAGCCCCAGGTTGTTGGTGGGGGGGGGGGGCTTTGTATGCTCTGAAGAAACTCAGGTCAGAACATCTTTTCTTACAAACATAAAAAAGTAGGATACTAAATGCTACTCTCTTTCTCAGTGATGTGTGTTTAAATCACGTTTAGCTGTAGCTTCTTTTTCTCCTTATAAAACATTGTGCATTTCAGCTTTTCTTTTTTCCTCAAGACATGCTGAGTCACTTTTTTTTTTTTTTAAGAAGAAGAAAGTAGAGAGTGATCATGCTTCTTAGGGCTAGCCTCAAGGATGACTTAAGCACACTTTCCCCCCGAGTTGTGATTCTTTCGACGCTAACGACGTCACATTGTGCAATCTTAATAAGGTTTCCAATCAGCCCCACCCACTCTGGCCCCACCCCCACCGTCCAACAAAGATTTTTATCAAATGTGGGATTTTCCCGTGAGTCTCAAAATTAGAGAGTCGACTCCCAATAAATATGAGACTGGGGATGCCTGTAGCTCATTCTACTCTCGAGCCCACCAGGAACGAAAGACAACTCCATCTGCCCTCCAGGAACCGCTATGAAGTTCCTCTCCGCAAGTAAGTGAAGGCAGTTCCTCGCCCTCTGGTGGAGCTGTTGAGCCGGTGTGAGAGAGGAGCGTGCGGCTGAGAGCTGAGAGCGAGGGCTGCGGGCTGGCCAGCTTCCAGGAGCAGGCTCCCAGCTGTGCTATCTGCTCACTTGCCGCTTTCCCTTCCCTCCACACAGGAGACTTCCATCCACTTGCCTTCTTGGGCCTGTTGCTGGTGATGGCCACTGCCCTTCCTACCTCACAAGTCCGGAGAGGAGACTTCACAGAGGACACCACTCCCAACAGACCAGTATACACCACTTCACAACAAGTCGGAGGCCTGATTGCATATATCCTCAGGGAAGTCTTCGAAATGAGAGAAGAGGTGGGTAGGCTGTGAAAGTGATGAAGGCCCAGGGTGGGCGTTCATTCATGCTCCTGGGTTGGGAATTCTCTGCTGGGTTCTAGGGCACTTAAGATTTGAGGCTAAAGATCAGACTCCACTGTGTTCTCTACCTCTTCTCTTTGCTGGTCTCAGGGGGTCCTTCCCTGTCTGGAAAATACAGAATGTGGCTGCATTTCTAGAAAATTCACAGTGGGTCATTCTCAGCTCCACATTCAGTAATTGCTTCTTGGGTGGGGATTCCTTTTTCCTTACCAAACAGTATGGTCTCTTTGCCTCCTCCATTTGCCCCTCGAACTCTGGAGGACTGGGGAGGTGTCACTTCAGCTGCTTGTGGCAGTTGCAGCACTTTTTGGATGAATGGCAGCTGTGTGATCAGGACTCTCCAGGGCCAGTCCAGCAAAAACGAAATACAGAGCCCAACAAAGTGCTAACGTAAAAACCAGATTAGGTTGGGCGTGGTGGTGCATGCTCCAATCCCAGCATTCAGGAGGCAGAAGCAGGAAGATCTTTGTGATTTAGAGGCCAGCCTGATCTACATATCGAGTTCCAGGACAGCCAGGAGAAACCTATATTGAGAAACCCTGTCTCAAAAAACAAAAATAAACAAACAGAACCTACCTAGATTAAAGTATCTCCCATCTTTAAATGCAAAGTATTTTGACTCTGCTTGATAGAAAACACACACACACACACACACACACACACATACACACACACACACACACACACACACACACACACACACGAGATAAGATTAAGAGCCCAGACTCTAGGTCTGGGTGTGCAGAATCAACTTTATAATCTTGGGGAAATTCCCTACTATTTAGGACTCTTATCTGCAAAATTATAGAGTTACAGATGATGGCACGGGGCCCTTCCAGATGGAATATTCTGTGGCTTAAATTTATTTGCCCCAATTATCATCAAAATTTCTGTCATTTACTAAGTTCCTACTATGTGTCAGGCACATTGAATTCTTGAAACAAATGTATAAGGGGGACTTTAATAATGCTTTACTTGAAGGTAAGAGACAGACTCAGGAGAGTAACAAGGTTGAAGCCAGAGGAGAGCCTGGGACTGAGCCCCAGGGTTTCTTTCTATTGGGCTGCTTGGTAGGGTGCCAAGAAGGTGTAGCTTCCTTTTTCTTGGGGTGTCTCCTGCTGTGGCAGAGCATGAATTGGCCCTCTAGTGGTGTTTGTTTTAGAGACACTTAAGTGAGCATTCTGGTACTCTTTTGCAGTTGTGTAATAGCGATCCTGATTGTATGGCCAATGATGACGCCTTGTCAGAAAACAATCTGAAACTTCCAGTGATACAAAAAAATGATGGATGCTTCCAGACCAGATACAATCGGGTAGGCACTTGTCACATTTACTTTCAGCAATTCTTCAGCCCAGCTTCTCTTGCATGTGGTGTCTGCATTTATGCCGTTCCAGTCAGGCAGCAAAGATGGGGAGTAGATAGGAAGAATAGTCTGTAAATGTTATGAGGAACGCACCTTAAAGCTTTGAGTAAAAAGCACTTTCTCGTTGAACAGGTAAAGCCCCACTATGTTGGGATTCTTCACATCTGTTAGATGTTAGAAATCATAGCAAGCTCATCGCGAGTACGGTGGTTCGGGGACCATTCTCTTCTCTGGCTGCCCCTGGAAGGATCCAAGCCCACTCTCCCCACTGAGAACACTCTCCCCACTCCTCCCCTCCAGCCAGTGAAATAACCTGCATGGATTTCTTTCTCATTATTCCTTAAAAGCAGTCTCTGGCTGACCCAGACAAGAGCAGATACAGGAAGGGTACTGAGGGCAGAGGCGGGGGTCGGAAGAGGATCCCCACTGCCACACTCTTGGTCCTAGGGGAAAATACTAAGTGGTGCCTCTAGTTGTCCAGATATTTAAGGGAGATCAGCTGATGCTGCCTGGTGTCTAACTCTCTAGAGGGACAGAAGGAGAAGGTGCTGAACAGCAGGAATCTTTTCTCATGTTGAGTCTGCCTCCTGGAGAACTAATTTCTCCTCCCACTCTATCCTAGGAAATTTGCCTACTGAAAATCACCTCTGGTCTTCTGGACTACCAGATCTACCTGGAGTTCGTGAAGAACAACATACAAGATAACAAGAAAGACAAAGCCAGAGTCCTTCAGAGCACTACCAAAACCCTAAATCAGATCTTCAAAAAAGAGGTGAGTGCTTCCTCATCTCTGCCGCAGTGTGGGGAAGGGATGAGGGGTGACCCCACCCAGCACCTCAGGGCTGCAGCACCGCTTCCTGGGGGGGGGGTGGAGGGGTGGGGGGTCTGAGCAACAGCACTACAGTCTTGTTGTAAGACCTTGTTTTGTTTCACTTTGGGGTTTTGGTTTGGGGCTCTTTTTTGCAAAGGAAATGACTACTCTAAACCGTATTAAACAGATTTTAACTAATTGCTTACGAGGTAAGAAAAATAGACAAAAGGAAGCATATTCAACCCTACCCAGTCAGTCATTATAAAAGAGCTCAGGGCACAAATATGACTTTAATATTTAGTACCTGGTGAGTGACATTATTGTTACCAGAGACCTAATGCAGAGAAGTAGCCAAAGCTGAAAAGACAGGAAGGGAGGAGATTAAGGGCTTCTGGCCACCACTAGCTATTAAATGGTAGGTACGGAGGGTTGATGGCTCAGAGTGTGGATGAGCCAAGCCAGATGCAAGAAGAAGGGCCTGGAATGAAACCCTGGTGCTAAGTCTGCTTCTGCCACTTGTAGTTTCTTGCCTGAAACCAGAGCTTCTCCTAGTTTAATGTGCACGGGAATCATCCGGGGTCTTGTTCCAGCACAGTCTGGGGAGGGAACTGAGTCACTTTATAGACAGCTGCCTGGTTATGCAAGTGTTGTACTTGAGGAGTAGTGGGGCAAGCCTTGTAGTTAGTTATCCCCATGCCAGTGCGTCCATGGAAAGGTGTCTCCAGTATTCTTCACGCTCCCACACTGAGAGACTCTCAACAGAATCTGAATGGGAAGGGAGAGGAAAGCATTTGGTTTAGAACCCGCTGAGCTACCTTTCCCAGTGGGCTCCTCTGTCTCCAGTAGCAGCACTGCGCATGTCAGAACTGTAACCCACTGAGCCAGCTTTCCCCATGGGCTCCTCTGTCTCCAGTAGCAGCACTGCGCATGTCAGCACTGTTTTGGGTAACAGACAAGTTAAGATGGTGGTGCTAACTTCTGGGTGCTTACTCTCTAATGGCAGACAGAACAGTATAGGGCGAAGTTAGGATTCTGTTGCTATTGAAAAACTAATAATCACCGGGGTTGGGGATTTAGCTCAGTGGTAGAGCGCTTGCCTAGCAAGCGCAAGGCCCTGGGTTCGGCCCTCAGCTCTGAAAACAAAAACAAACAAACAAACAAACAAACAAACAACAACAAAAACCCTAATAGTCACCTTGAGAAAAAAAAGAAAAGAATGGAATTGCTATGCATAGGTCCTTCTCAGGGTGAGCTTGGAGCAAAAACACCTCCCCTAGCTTGGGTGAGTCAGGGCAGATGGACCCAATTAGTCTAATTCATCCTAAATTTGAACATCATCTTCCCACAGCCCAGAGCACCTCACAACAAAAGATGTGTACATTACTTAACCAGTCTTTCCTCCCCTCCCCCACCCCAGGTAAAGGATCCAGGTAAAATAGTCATCCCTAGCCCAACTTCCAAGGCCCTCCTCATGGAGAAACTGGAGTCACAGAAGGAGTGGTCAAAAACCAAGACCATCCAACTCATCCTGAAAGCACTTGAAGAATTCCTAAAGGTCACCATGAGGTCTACTCGGCAAAACTAGTGTGCTGTGACTACGTGTACCAATCTGTGAACATGCCTCACTGTGGTCAGAAAATATATCCTGTCACCGGGTATCTGCCTTATGTTGTTCTCTACGAAGAACTGACAGTATGAATGTTGGGACACTATTTTAATTATTTTTTAATTTATTGATAATTTAATTATGTAAACTATAAGTTAATTTATGATTAATATTTATAATTTTTATAAAGTGTCACTTGAAATATTATATGTAATAGTTTTGAAATGATAATATAAAAATCTATTTGGTCTGAATATTCTGTTACATAGCCAGATTACTTCTTGGAATGTATAAATTTACCTCAATAAATTGCTAATTTATACATGTTTTTAAAGAAATGTTTGTGTTGTATTTTTATGATCTTTAGACTGTCTCCAGACAAAGAAATCACATTATCTTTAAAAATCAGGGACTGAAGGATACAACTCAGCTGGTAAAGTTAGGCCTAGCATGAGCAAGGATCTAAGTTGGATCTGAGCATTAAAAAAAAAAAAAATCAATAATTAAGCAACTGTATGGTATGTAAAATTAAATAACAAGAGAAAAATAGCTGCAGACGGCACGTGGAAGGGAAAATTCCTCCGGGGCCTTAAGGCTTTACTACCAGGAATGAGACTGGCACACAGAATCTGCAAAAGGAGCAAGTTTCTGGGTATTGAACAAGACCTTGCTAGGGAGCTTGAGTAATAGCAGATGAATATTACCGCTTGACCTGTCCATATGTAACTCCACGGACTTGAAGAACTTACAGCCACTTTTATGGATCCCGATGTAGTGAGTCCCTAAGTCCACTTTCCTCCATCAGAAAGCTCATTCACCTCTCTGAGCCTTTGTCTGCTTATTGGCACACCTTTTCTGCACCCAAGTAGGCTTTCTTTATTTTGATGTTAACTTCATTTATGATTTCTTGGTTTACAAATCTCAATATAAATACATTTCTTGTTACCATTAATAAAAACCAAACAAACAAACAACAAAACCCTCAAATCCCTGCCTCCTGCCTGGTACCATGACAAAAGCTTGCATTCATCACAATAGTTAATCCCAGGACGTGTACATTCTTTTCTGGACCTTTCTGAAACATAAGACATGGTCACGGAGTTGAAATTCAAGTCTACCTGCCTCCAGGTCTATTTTTAACTCTTAGTTTTCATTGAAAGATGGATATAGAAAATCTCAATTTTAAAAGCATTTTAATAAAGAAAATACATTTAAAGTTGCAACCCCTGACTCTGAGACGATACAACAACTTAGATAAGGTAGAGCAGTGCACAAGCTCCCAAATAACAACTAGACATTCTCCTCCCTCGTCTGCCATCTCCATGCACTGCACATACCTCCTATCAGGGTCTGCCACGATATATCACACCTTAAAACTGAAACAAGAAAGCAGACTCAAGTGTGTCCACCGTTTCATGCTGGACCCACGGCCAAGAGCCTTTGCAAAGGTGACCCCTATAAGTATAGGCTGAATGAAGAGAATGCTTAGCTAGTCACAGTATAACACAAGTTCTTGGTGAATATAGAGTATTTGGGGGACATTACACTGATGTGCCATTGTCATAAGGAAAAATAGAAAGGAATGTAAAAGAAACATTCTGAGGACTTCTAAATAAGGCAATGAATAGTCACAGGGTAAAGGACACCTTCATTTCCTTTCCCACAGACAGTACTCCTCACTCCTTCCAGTCCTCACCAGGGTTGGTGGTAAGTCAGGTGTGATGGCACACACCAACAATCTCAACACTCTAGGGGCAGATACAAGAGTACTGTGGCTTTTAAAGCAGACTAGGCTATGTGGGTAGACCCTGTCTCAACTCTACCCCAACTCATATGTGTGTGTGTGTATATATATATATATATATGTGTGTGTGTGTGTGTGTGTGTGTGTGTGTGTGTGTGTGTGTAGTGATTATGATGATGGTGATGAGACAGTGTATATAATTTAATGTGGCTCCCTCTTCCTGTTTCTGTGTGAAGCTGGGCACTTGGTACAGAATTCCCCTTTCTAGTCCCAGAGTACAAAAGTTCTGTCTTCTAACAAAGGTGCTCCCTACCTTAACCTACGAAGGCTTCTTCCTCAAGGGCAGGTGTTCTGCTGGAGAGGAGAAAGTCTACAGAGGCCAAGAATGCTGAGGAGTCAAACAAGGGAAGAACTACATACTCTGACTTCTAGAGACTATGTGTCACAGTGGGTCTCCCAGGGATAGGGTCAAATCTAAGAGCAAAGATACAAATGCTAGCCAATACATCCACTCTTTAAATAAAAACAACAACAACAAAAATGTTGAGCATCATGTCCAGGAATGTTCATGATAAAGAGATAAACAAACAGGCATGGGCCCTGACTCTGTGGCAGGAAAATCAGACATCAAGCAAGCACCATAAGTGATGAGATTTGCAAAAGAGAAATGTGAGGTACTCAGAGACCCCATCTTGGTTATACTAACGACAGGGTATCCAACTAAATCTGGTAAGGGTGGTCATTTAGGCTTCTTGGAGAAAGAGAGACATTGGTTGAGATATGGAAGGTATGTGAGAGTTAACCAGGCCAGGCTAAAGAGAGCATTCCATGCAGAGGAAATAGCATATACAAAGCTCTTTATTAATAATAATAACAACAATAAAATAATGCATATTGTATAGCTTTCATAATTCTTGAAGGTGCTATGCAAACTGCTGGGAGAGAAAAGTCATCAATCGTATCATTCAGAAGTGAACCATTAAATTCTACAATACTAACCTGGTAGGCCAGCTGTGCCCATTGGTGCACAGAAGAATGGAAGTTATGGAGAAACCAATTGCTTTCTGATTGGATCTGAGGTCTGGTTCACAGAAAGAAATTCATGCCTGGCACTGTAAACCTTGCTAAAAGCCCCGTGGCTCAGATGGTCACAGTTCTTAGGGAGGAACCCACTGCTGTTATTTTACTAAATGGTTCTGTTAACAAATTGGCTCCTGACACTTACATTACACCCATAGTCTACTGCTGCTCTCAATCTTGGCCAAAGAAACTCGTGCAATTAATGAAGAGACTTATAACTGATCCAAGTACTGAGAGTAAATGACTGTTGAGTGCTCAGCCCTAAATGGGACATCTATATTAACACCACCCTCAACCCAAGGCTCAGAGAACATTGTGGAAGAACAGGTGGGAAGACTGTAAGAGCTGTAGGCTGGGGGAGAGTGCTGGGAAATGCTGGGCATGACATGCTGTGGCACTCATGAACTCACTGCAGTTAGAGTTATCCACACAAGACCTGTAGAAGATCACCCCAACAAAATCGGTCAATATTCCAGTAAGCTGCATTAAATGGACTCAGTGGGTTACAAAAAGGCAACAGGAGAGAAAAGGAAGCTGGGAGGGGGACATGTTGTTGGGAAGGAAGTTGTTGGGCATAGATATGATCTATACATACACATATGAAATTGTCAAAAAAAATACGGAAGAAGGGCTAGAAAAAAAAAGGTGTTAACCAGACCATCAAGAACATTAGAAAGCATATTCAGAAAATTCAGACCTTATCTCACATGTGGTGAGAAGAGATTTGAAGTAGTAATGGCATATGAGATTTACATTTTAGTGTGTTTACTTAAGTTGCAACTTGGAGAATAGATAAAAAAGCTGCTGGAAGAGAATGCTAGAGGAACTTTCCAAAGGCTTTTATTAGAGTCAGGGGAACAAACGGCAGTGTTCTGATTCAGGGTGGTGATAATTACCAGCAAATGTAAGTAATACTGGCCGGCTCAGTTAGAGGAAGTAGGGGTTGAATAAAGAAGTAAACACATGGAGGGTTTGGGATCTGAACATGTTCATTTAAACACTTCAATGAGCAGCTGTAATATGTCAGCTTCTCTCCTCAGGCCTGGAAATACAGTGATTGTTACAAGTTGCAGGAATGTAGTAGGAATTCAGCTGAATATGGTAAAGCTATATACCTGGAGGAATCCAGGGAATTCTTCCAGTGGAACCCAAATCTCAAGGAGTATTTAATATATATCAGCTGTTTCCTGCTATGAATTTCTTGTGTGCTCTCATACCTTCCCCTAAGAACTTCTAACAGTGTATTTTATTTGATATACTTCTCTATCATCCAAAGCCAAAAGGCAGACAGGACAAAGCATTTCAGACCAACCACTGAGTCTCCTGAATTAAGGTAAACACCCTTACGGAGACATTGCTTGTCTCCTAGGCTTAGGAGACAGATGATGTTAGGTGCACAGCTTTGTTTCTTATGCAAATTAAGCTCAGACCCTCCTTTCTTATACAGCCTTAGTAGTATTTAAACTAACATTATAGACTCCTAACATTTTACCTAACCACTTCTAGGAATGTAGTTTGAGCACATAAATTCCCTTTTTCTGATATATTAACCAATTTTAGCTCTTAGTTGACCTCCTCCCTTAACCACTCCCCTTTTGGGTTGTAAAAGAAAGCCTGACATCACTGCCTGAGGAAAACTCTTATCTACCTTTATGACCCTGTAAGAATTCAAGCCTGGCGACCTTGCCTTAGCCAGAGCATTGCTACTGCATGGATATATAACTATAAACCTCAGAGAATGAGGGGACTAGATTGGAGAATTGGATGGAGAACTAGAAAGACAAGATGAGCCTGATGGGGAAGAACTAGGCGGGTAAGAACGAGATGAGAAAGACCAAGATGGGGCTGAATTAAGACGAAGGAATTAAGATAGCACTTAGAGGGAACAGCAGAAAGATGTAGAGAGAATCAGGCAAGAAAGGAGCTAAGTATAAGAACAGAAAAGAAGCTGTGTAGAGAGAGAACTGAATCAGAAGAATGAAGTGTATAGACTAAAGAGTTTCATGTACATAGATTTATTAGTGAACCCCTCAGATTAACCCACCACTGGTAGAGTCTCTTCTGGAATCTGGGTGAAGGCTATCGAAGGGCAGGACCCCAATAGCTTTTGTTAAACAATGATAAGACAAACATCTCTGCTCACAAAGAACTTAAGGCCAGAGAAAGAAATGTAAAGAAATGAATACCGAACCATGTGCTAAACATGCGTTACAGTTATGGATTGCATTGTATCCCCCAAAATTTGTGTTAAAGTCCTGATTCCCCAGTGAATGTGACTTTATTTGGAAATGGACTCTTTACATATGTAATCAAAATGGGATGAGGTAATTACAATAAGTCTTATAATACCAGAGGAACCAGGCAGTGGTGGCCCACACCTTTAATTCCAGCACTCAGGTGGATCTATGTGAGTTTGAGGCCAGGCTGGTCTACAGAATGAGTTCCAGGACAGCCAGGACTACACAGAGAATCCCTATCTCAACACCCCCCTCACCCAAAAAAAACAAAACAAACAAACAAACAAACAAAAAACCCAGAGGAGATAGAAACATACTAAGCAGGCATTCATATGGATGCAGAGGTTCGGCACAATGACCGCATCTGAAGTCTCTGGTCAGATGTGCCCACTGGTGCTTTCTGGTTGGATCTGAGGTCTAGTCCATACAAGGGAAAGCAGGAAGATTGAGGCGGAATTGCTTGATCCCAGGAGTTCAAGGCCAGCCTGAGTAACATAGTAACACCTATCTCAGAGGGGTGGGGGGAGGGAAAGGTATGAATCAGTTCTCATGTGAAGACAGAGGTAGAGATTGGAAAGATGCAGATGCATCTAGAAGACAAGGAACACCAAGGACCACCCACAACTACAAAATGCAGGAGGAATAAGCAAGGAAAGTTGCTGTGGGATGTTCTGTATGGCAAATGTGTTGTTCTAATTGGTTAATAAATAAAACACTGATTGGCCAGTAGCCAGGCAGGAAGTATAGGCGGAACTAACAGAGAGGAGAATTGAGGGAACAGGAAGGCAGAGAAAAGAGACACCAGCTGCCCTTCAGGGAACATCATGTAGAGACAACAGGTAAAGTCACGGAACATGTGACAACATATAGATTAACAAAAATGGACTTAATATAAGAGTAAGAGCTAGACAATGACAGGCCTGAGCTAATGGCCAAGCAGTTAAAGTAATATAAGCGTCTGAGTGATTATTTTATATGTGG
The DNA here is from genome assembly GCA_902168405.1 of Peromyscus aztecus. Taxonomy (NCBI): domain Eukaryota; kingdom Metazoa; phylum Chordata; class Mammalia; order Rodentia; family Cricetidae; genus Peromyscus; species Peromyscus aztecus. The sequence continues at coordinate 1,148 of CABHPQ010161438.1, read as the reverse complement.
GTTGTGAGACTGCGGGGGCATGGCGGGACCTGGAGAGAAGCTCTACAGCTACAGAAAGTCTTTCCCTATAGGTTTCACAGGGAATACTGGCCTACCTTTTTGGCTTTTGCTTTGTTTGACCCTTTGTGAAAGGGTATTACTCTTTAATCGAGTGGCCTTGAACTTGCTGTGCACCACAGGTTAAAACAATCCTCCTGCCGTAGGTTCCTGAGTGTTGGAATCATAAGCATGTGCCATCAAACCCTGCCCTTCTAGCCACCAAATCTGTGAGAATAAATTCTAGTTTTAAGCCACCAACTTGTGGTAATTTGTTATAGCAGCCCTGAGAAACTCTGGCAGTGCACAGTAGTTAAGTCATCAAAGGTCATAGATTATGGAGGAATAAAATGGCTAATATAACAGGAAGATAAAGAGTAATGTTATTATAGGGTTTTTTGTTTTTGTTTTTGTTTTTTTGCTTACTTGCTTGCTTACCTTTGTGATTGATTGATTGATTGATTGATTGATGTTTTAAGAGTTGGTCTTGCTATGTGACCCTGGATAGCCTGGTGCTTATTACATAGCCCAACTGCCTCAAACTCATAGTTACCCTCCTACCTTGACCCCTTGAATGCTGGGATTGCAGGTGCATGCCACAACAACAGGCAGAGGTTTCCTGTTGTTGCTTTGTTGAGTAGGGGTTTGTTGTTGTTTGGGGGGGGGTGTACAGGCTTGGACGTGTGCACTGGTATGTGTCTCTGTGTGCATGTGGGGAGGCCAGAAGTTGGTGTCTGATGTCAGATATCTTCCTCTTACTTTTTCACATGGGGTGTCTCACCAAACACAGAGCTCACTGATTCAGTAAGATTAATTAGCCACATTCCCAGCACTAGGTTTATAAAAGCATACCACCATACCCTGCATTCTACATGTGTCTTTGTTAAGGTTTTATTGCTGTGGAGAGACACCATGGCCACAGTAACTCTTATATGGGAAAACAGTTCATTGGGGCTGGCTTACAATTCAGAAGTTTAGTCCATTATCACCATGGCAGGAAGCATGGTGACATGTAGGCAGACATGGTGCTGGAGAAGGATCTGAGAGTTCTACATCTGGACTCACAGGCAGCAGGAAGAGGCTGACACACTGGGCATGGCTTGAGACCTCAA